>JAHBMJ010001115.1:0-25413 GCA_018398765.1 Chromera velia | reverse complement strand
GGGGGGGGGGGGGAAAGAGAGAGTGAGGACGAGGGATAGAAACCGAGAAGTGAGTTTATATCTGAAGAAAAACAAAGAAACAAAAATCGATACCTTTCATGCATCACATGTTCAGAATGCCCATGCATCGACGACCTGGTCTCTCGAGGGCCTTCTCCAGCTAGATGTCTCCTTTGTCTTGTGATGCCATTCTGCTCCAACAGTCTTCTCACTCCCCTGCGATAGACCCTAGATCAGACCCAGAACCTGCTCACGACCTCGCTCACCCTCTCTCTCACGTACAAGAAGGATCATTGTCGTCAACGGAATTAATTTGATCAAAGAGACACACAGTCAGGTAGTCGGGTGGATAGACGAACAACATGCAGAGCATGCAACAAGACACACGAGAGCTGCTGGTGTACTTGCTCTCCAGACACGGAACGGAAGCCAGGAAGGGATGGTGATAAGAAGCGGGGCAAGAGGAGAAATGCCACCGCAAGACAATTCATTGCCCACATGCAGCCATGACGGATGCTCTCATACATGCAGCCGGACTTAAGGAAAGCTTCGTTCCCGCGCTCCCCCTCCCGGCCCCTCCCCATACATGGAAGACTTGGTACAGAGACAGGTCCCAGATCATTCTTACGCAAGTACGTGCAATGTGCACAGGAACCGCATGCCAATGAACATGCACGAAAGAGATAGATCACATGAAATACCAGGTGGAGAAGGGGATCACACAAGAAACTAGCTGGGTCGGAAGAGGGTTTGGGCATTATGCACGCACAGATGATGCACCCCTTTGCCCTAAACTGCTGTTTGGACCAATTTGTACACTTTCTTTCACCCGTCTCTGCTTCCATTGGATCGACTGCACCAAAGGAATGCTCATGTCCCCCGGCTTGCTTGGGAGTGAATGCCGAGAGACGAACTGATTGAGAGAGGGGGTGAGAAAGAACAAAACGAAAGAAAATCAGGGGAGTGAATTCTGAGAGACGAACTGACTGAGAGAAAGGGGGTGAGAAAGGACGAAACGAAAAAAAATCAGGGGAGTGAATTTGAAGAGAAGCGCATCGGTCAAAATTTAGTAGAGGAGGACGCCTCAAAGCGCCAAACAGAGGGAATTATTGTATATTTATTTATCTCTTCGGGGTCCTCTGCTTATCATGCACGCAAACGAAGAGAGAAAGGCCCATCCAGCGACAGTCAGATCAACAGGCTCATCTCAGTCCGACGTCCCTCTGACTTGGGTAAGATAGGCGCACATGAGGATCGCTTGGATCGCCAGTCCAAGATGAAGGGACAGAAAAGGCGTGGAATTGGGAAGAAGGGGGAAAAGAAAGAGTAAGGAAGAAAGACATGCAGAAACCGGGAAGCAAGTGTACATCTGAAGAAAAATAAAAAAACAAAATCGACAACTCTCATGCACACATGTTCAAAATGCCCATGCATTGATGAGAAGCTCTTTGAAGGGCCTCCCTCTCTCTTCAGATGACGGTCTGTGCCAACACCTTTCCCCCTCCCGTATATCAGACCCGGACGTTGCTCATTCATTCACTCACTCCCTCCCTCCCCTCTTCCCTCCCTCCCTCAAGTTCTATGATACAGGCTCATTCCATGTTGTCAAATGAATTTGCTCGAAGAGAGCATAGAGGCACACATTCATATCATAAATACGCACAGCGACGGACGAAATCTTCACACACAGTTGTGTAGTCAGGCAGAAGAACAATAGAGCATGTAATAAGAGACACAAGCTAGACTCGCCAGGGTGCTCGCTCTTCAGACATGCAAAGAAACAAAGAGAAGGCATAAAATAGAAAGAAGAAGAGGGGGGGCAAGAAGAGAGAGAGACACCCCAACAAAACGACAGCCATGAAGACTGCCCTCTGAGAGGCCGGAATGGTTCTCTTCTTCCGAGATTCCATCTCCCCCCAAAACGCAAGTGTATGGAAGTAAAGAGAGACAGATCTTAAAGCTCTTCCATGTTTCAGCAATGTGCATACAAAGCAGCGACCCCATCACCCTCAGGAACCTCAATGCACCCTTTCTTTTTGGCCCACGACGGACGCAAGAGGCGCCGCGAACACTTTGCCTCTATGTTGTTCCCTTGATCGGTCTGCCTCTCTAAAACTTCGAACATCCCACTAGAGAAACCACCCACAAGAAAGAAAGTCCAATTTCCCACCAAGAAGAGCCAGGCTCTGAAAGATATCGGCTCTGCTTCTGCACGTATAGACATGAACACAAATTCATGCACGCATGAAGGGAGAGAGAGAGACACGTGCGGAGACGTGCAGAACTCTGACAAAACCTCCCGTCCATTGAATAAACCTGCAAAGCAGCATAGAGGCACTGATACACAAGTGTGCCCATATGAAGGTAGTGCATTGCAAACCCCACCCATGCGTTTGGTGCATGGTTGACGTGATTACGTATGTGGGACCATGAAGGCATGACTGGTGACGACATGCAGTACTATGAACATGATTACAAACTTTTAAGCACGTTCCTCATCCCCTTCCCCTCTTTCCCCCTTTCCCCACGAGAGGAACGGTGGCGCCAGCAGCATTTTGCGCACGCTGCAACCACCCTTTCCTTCACTCCCTCCTCTCGATGACCCGTGCTCTGCCTCTCTTCACTGCAAGAGAAGTGCAGCGCCACCACTTTGCGCACGCTACAACCATCTTGTCCTTCACTCCCTCCCCTCTCTCATTCTCGCTCTGCCTCTCTTCACTGTAAGGGAAAGAAGTGCTGCACGCCGCAGCCTCCCTTTCCTTGACGCCCCCCGCTTGCTCTCCCTCTTTCTAGAGCTGAACAGAGAGATCGAGAGAGATCACATCAAAAACCAGGAAGGAAGAAAGATCGGGCACCATGCACAGATGGTGCACCTCTTTGCCCTCCTCCCCCTGACGACGAAGAAGGCCAAGCTGTCTAACCGCCAACCACGCTGCAGCAAACAGGCAAAGGAAAGAGGAATTAAGTCTCAGATCGAGAGGGAACTGAAAAAGAGGCCCATGCAGCGATCGAATGAATTGTATGAAGAGAAGGGATGTATGTCTGCATGCAGTCTGGTCTACTTAATTGTTTTCTGATTCTCAACTTTAAATTATAGGGTCGCAAATATTCTGTCTCCATGCACAACTGTAAAATTCAAGACTCTCTCTCTCACTTTACTCAATCAACCATATAAGGGCGGCTTATCCCAATGGATTGAGAACGAATCTGGGAAGAAAAACAGAAGAGCTTCTCTTTTGGGCAAAGGAAACAAAAAGAAAGAAAACAAAACATCAAGATCAACTGACTTGCACTGCGCGTCTCAGCTAAAAAAAGTTCCCTCATGCATGTATTCTGCATCTTTCTCAGTGCTCACAGCCCTAAATTCCTCCCAAGACATCTCCACTGCCTTTAGAAGCCCTTCCCCATTTGGAAGCTTTTTCACTCTTTCAAAGAGCCACTCCCAGATAACACGCTCGCCGAGCAGCAGAGCGTTTGCAGGCGCGGAACCCAGCTCGGCCCCCGCATCCGAGAGGAGACTGAGCTGTTCAAGATGGTCTTCCTCCTCCAGACACCCCCTCCAACTCTTCTCTGCGAGCTTCCAGCTGTCCTCAAGGAAGAGGAGAAAGGCAGAGGGGAAGTCAATGCCACGTGCCTCTTTCAGCAGAAAGTGCGTTGCAGAGCAAGGGCATCTTTCCAGAGGAGGCTGTCATTGTCGTTCAGCACAAGCAGTGCTGCAGAGCACGCGGACGCGTCGCTCTGAAAATGAGCGGCCTCAAAGATTGACACTGCGGGAACGGCTTGGCCTGCGTCAATGACGTGCACCCGGTCCTTGTGGTACATGAAATTCTCCCCGGCCGCGTCCCCATGCACAAGCTGGGTGAATGGGTGAACAAACATCATACGGTAGACAGACAGCAGCTGCACCACAATCTACACTCTCTCAGAGGCGTTGAGGTGTTAGAGGCAGTAACTGTTGCTGGCGAGGTTTGGGGATGGTGAGTCTACTCCCTCTCCAAGGAATTCCATGCACAGACTGAAGGGACTAGAGGGACCGTAGACTTTGGGACACGGAAGTCCTGCAGCACGCAGCTGCCGGAGACGGCAGGCCTCCATCGTGACCGAACTGCCCAACATGTCCTGGTGCATGGTTTTACCGATCAGACCCGCGCTCTTGATGTGAGAGGGCACGGTACAGGACTTGAAAACTTTCTCCACACAGAGAAGGGACCTCTGCTCGCCAGGGAGTCCACTGGCGATGCCCAGACCATCATGGAAAGTTGCTTTGGTCTTCCCGTCCCCCACCCTCAGAATCGCCTTCACTCTCCATCGCGTGATCTGATACGGCTTGACCTTGATGCATACCACGTCTTTCCCCTTCTTCAAGCAAACACCGTCGGAATGTGCAACCGACACGAGCCATGCAATCATCCTCGAGCCAGAGAGGATGGTGGAACAAAGGGATGATGCGTTGCGGGGTCTTTCCAGACTGCACGGAGACTGTCACAGTGGAAGTGATAGGAGTACAGAGGGTAGTCTTTGCTACCTCCATATCCTCATCATCCTTGAAGACGATCTTCGCATCTTTGCCGCCCCCGAAGGACGCCCCCTTTCGAACTTCTTTGAGCACCTAGGTCTTGAGGCCCTTTGAGGCGGTATCTTCAAACCAGAAACCAAGATCAGGCCTGCATGCAAGCCAGAGAGAGAAGGGGAAAAAAGGTGACTAGACATTTGTAAAGGTCATGGTGCAGGAAGGTGTGCCGACGCAGAAACACAGAACAGAATGACAAGAAGAACTCAGGAACGATTGGAACGAATGTTTTGAATTTTTGTGCAAAAGATATTATGAAATGTAGAGGGAACTCCAGTTAATGCAATGACTGCATGTCTTCTCGATCGAGTTTGACCGTTCACTGTCACTATGGATCGGAAAGAACCCCGTCTCCTGACCTCCTGCAGCTGTAATCTGGAGAAGTGTGTGCGCTAGGAGGCTCCTTCACAAGCACGCCAGGGCAAAAGCTGGAGAGCCTGACGGAGTTGAGGCTAGAGTTGAGGTCTGCGAGACTGCTGCTCCTGCAGCTGCTGCTGCATTCAGTCGATTCGCCCTCTCCCGTGTGGCCCGACTGAGCCTCCATGTCCTTCTTGACCCCCGTGTCGCTTGACTTGAAATCTGTGTCGCTCACCTGCAGAGAATAAAATGAGTAGGGGCAGACTGAACTGAGTAGCGCGAGTAGGTTTTGCTCAGAAGAAGATGCATACAATCAGGGTCCGATGGGTGGCCGGGAGTCCATCGTCATGCCTTCTTTTGCAGACACTCGAAGATAAGTCAAAATAGATGAGATGCAAAGAAATGGGTGAAGACCACAGAAAAACAACAAAGTATCAAGTTGCTAGGACAGTCGAAGAAGTGGGAAGGCGGCCTCTTTTTTTGTCTCCTTAGTCCCTTGGCCAGACCGAAAAATAGTCGGAAGAGACCCAAATATCTTGAAAAAGGTACGTACCCTTCTTGCCCTTTCTGACCTTGCTTACACCACCGATTGCCTCTCTCCATCGATCTGCCTCCTCCTGGGAATTGAAACGCAAGGTGTAACTCGCCCTTCCAAACAGATGGTAAAGGTCGTTCACGATGTTGATAGAGAGCACATCGCTTCTGTGGGGTCCATCAGTAGCAACATTTTTGAGGGGCCATGTCTTGGTCGATTCACCACAGACACGCACCAGGCTTCTTCCTTTTATCTCGAAGTATCTGCAGAATGCAAAAAAAACAGGGAAGCGGCAGAGCGTATGTGCACATTTTCATGTTCATATTTGATCTGCTGAAGGCTTTCGCAGTTTGGGCCTACTGATTTGTCACTTATCGACTGCAAGGCCAAATTACGGATCGATCAGATGCGCATAAAAGTATTGATGCAACGAACTGCGAGTAGGAACTGAGTTTATGACTCAGGCCAGAGTTACAACTGCATATGCAGGCGAACCGATTTGCTCACGAACTCACCCATCCTTAAACGGTCTTCTTCGCCCAAAGCAGGCCCCAATGCAGTTAGTGATGAGGTAAGAAAATGCGCCTCTTGTGTCGTTCCTCCATTTCACGTTCCCTGCCAATCCTGATTCTAGACCTCGCATTATGGAACCTTCTGTGTGGAATTTGCCGCTCGGGTGTGAGAATAAATATTAGTGAAAGGGTCCTGGTTGGTCACAGTCATAATGCGGTTCCTCTTGGTGCCCTCTTTGTGATGCAAACAGATAGGAAATTTCAATCTGATCGAATCGCACTCAGCGGTCAACACAGAAGAACAGCTCCAATCGTCACGCAATCTTTCGCCAGACGCGTATATACACGTGACAGGAATGGTATGATGAATATAGATGTACGTGGTGGTTTAATTGTATGCTTGAATTCCTTGGAAGTTCGTAAGACTGTTCTTTGATCGTCGACCATCATACAGCATGCAAGAGACACGTCGAAATTGAGTGGTCCGATCGAATCGTCAGATCGGACAAATGGCCCCGGAAAGCGTACATACGGCATGTATATACGGGATACACCCAACCAGTTGGGTGAGTGCCTTGGGGGGCCATTTAGGGGGTCCGCTAATATTTGATTGATGCACACCATCGGGGGCTTGGGCCATGTCTTGTGTGTTGCAATGGGACGGAGGCCACGGCAACACGCGCGAAGTATGCTTTTCGGGACCGCGCGTGCATCATATATATGAAGCAACTCCGTGCAAGTTACTTGAGGGGCACACATGCGCAAAGTATAATTATAAGGCATATGTGCGATCACGGCTCCGTGCGAGTTGCTTGAGGGGCATATTTTGGAACTTGGGCGACACCGTGACAGAGACAGAGCCGATCGCCCNCCCCAAAAATGAAAAAATGTGTTATGCGAGTGCGTGCGATCTCAGGGCCTCTCGGCTGATCTCAGCAGAGCTGAGCTGCCCCCCGAGGCGATCTGACGCGGCGCGGCGCCTGGGCCTCGGTTTTTTTATATACCCCCGCCGAGGTATTTTTTGCAGTATATATATCTTTCACACTCATCGACTCACCCCGGCCTTATATATATACAGGCCATGCAGCTCCTGTAAGAGCGAGCAAGAACTCCTTATTAAAGTAATTTGTACGTGTACAAGGAGCAACGCACCACAAGCACATACAGAAGCCAGCACAGGTTCTATATACACCAAGCAACACACACAACGGAACAGCCCAAGCGTTGCATCTCTTCTTCTTGCTTCAATGGGTCACGGGTACAACGCACTGAACCCACAGCAAACAAAAAAGTTGCGATTGCAAAGACGCAGAGCGATCTGCTAGATTCTTTGGTAGGCCGAAATAGTTCAGGGCGACCACGATGCCGTCATTCTCTTCGAGTTCAAATCAGATCACCGAGAGGCAACGCGTGCAATCTCTCATCTTGCTTCTTCCTTACCTGAAGTCGACAGACTATGCGAGGCTGGTGGTGTGTTCCCACAGCGCGAGGAGTGCAGTGAGCGTCCACTTGAGGAAGGCCATCTACACGTTCCCCTCTCTTTCTGATTCCTTCCAGACCTCTCTGGACTACTGTCAGTTCAGACGACATCTGCAGCATACATACATGTGTGTCTCCCTGTACATGTGTTGCGGGACATGTCTTTTCTACCCGTCTACTTAACCTTCATCCATTCGAAATGAGCCTCCCCCGTCCCAGAATGCACGTACGTATATTTTGATCCAGTCGAGAGACACTTACGGCGGCTGGGAAGAAGAAAGTCTATTAACAATCGTGAAGAATTATCTTGTATGTGTTGTTCACGCATACGTAAAGCTTGGTGATTCGCGGGCTTGGTTCTGCAGGGTGTCATCTCTGGTTTTTCTTTCTGAAGACTTTGAACCTTCGGGCCCTCGACAGGAAGAAGGAACTAGGGCTGAACGTTCTCCCGACAGACGCCACCGTGGCCACCCTGTGCGCTGTGCTGCGACGACTCGACCACAGTATGATCGGACAAGTCGACCTGTTCAGCCCTCTGAAGCCCTCCAACCTGTAGGTTGTGGATCGCGGTTGCATGGATAATGCATGAGCGCATAGGGTGAGGGTGCGGAAGGAAACGCCTGTAGAATACCGTGAGAGCGATGGAATTGTGGCCCGAAATCTTTTTTATCTCGAAAGGAAGAACCATGTGTCTGCACACGCACACGCATTATTTCCATCTCCCCCACGGGGGCAAAAAAAGAGATCCAATAAGAAGAGATGGGGCAGTGAAGAAGGGTCATGTTTCTGTTAACGAGGAAGGGACCCCCAGAGAAAGACGCGAAAAGATGAAGGGGACCTCCAGAAGAAAAAAAAAAGAGAGGCGATACGCCTCGACAGACTATATGTTTCCCCAGAGCGAATGGAAATGATAAGACACGCACTTGTCCAGTTGAAAAGAATGTGGAAGTGCACAAGCGTAAGCCTGTGCTGGGCAAGGAAGGGCCGCAGGGTACGCTCAAGGCCTGGAGCTCTGGTACTCTTCCACTGAGAGTGCGCCAAAAGAAAGAAAAGATTGAAGAGAACGAAAGGAAGGTTCCGTCTGTTTGTCTGTCTGTCCGACAAGAGAAGAACTGAAAACACAGAAGAGAATAAAGAAAGAGAAAAAAGGAAAGAAAAGACCATATAATCTGTCCGTCAGAAAAGGAGGGAAAGAAACCAAATAGTCTGTTTCGTCAGATCAGAAGGGAGAAGAAGAAACATATAGTCTGTCTGTCTGTCTGTCTGTCTGTCTGTCTGTTTGTCTGTGTCTGTCTGTCTGTCTGTCTGTCTGTCTGTCTGTCTGTCTGCGCTGTTTGATTGTTGGTGCTGTTCTTTTGTCTTTGTTCTTTCTTTCTTTTTGTCTGTTGTGTTCATGAAGAAAAGAAGGGAGAAGAAGAAACATATAGTCTGTCTGCATGTCTGTCTGTCTGCCCCCTTTCTCTTACCAGGAAGCGATCAGGAAAAGGAAAACAGAACAACAACGATTCTCTCTGCGAGTCTCTTCTTCTGCAACGAAGAAACATGTCCGAACCCTTGCACAGTACAGTTTGACATAGACATGAGAGCCACCACTTCTTCTCTGCAGAAGTTTTGAAGCCGACTCAGTCGTCCATCGTCTCCTCTCTCGAGCCGAGTTCATTCAAGAAATCGAGAAGAGACGCTGCAGAGACCCGGTCGATGACCCCCTGTTCGGATTCTCTCAGACACAAATGGACCCAACATTTCCCCTCGCGGCCTTCTATCAATTCCTCAGAAGCCTCTCCAGACTCGACAAACCGCCCTCAAACATGACTGGGGAGCCTGGTATCATCTTTCTGAAGAGTGAACTGCTAGCGTTTTGTGGCACGGAGGCTTATCATCGTGTCTGGATCACTCTCCGTTTTTTGTGGTACGGAGAGCTGCTGTGTTTCACTCTGACTGACCAGTTTGCTGCCGAGGTCGCTTTGTCGGACCCCCCTCTTGCGACCGCGGATGACCCAAAGTGTCCCGTTGCGGGGTGGTGGGAATACGAACTGACAGAACGCTAGGTGCTAGAGCAAACCTTGAAAATGAACGTCGAAAAGCTTAAAGACATGTTTGTGGCCTCGCGAGAGGCTTCATTGATTCGCGCGAAAGAAGCTTGCGAAAAAAAAAAGGTTTGAATCTATCGCGATCAAATCACACATTTTACACACATTTCTTGACACACTGGGATTTAATATCCAACCTGAATTTACACTGATTTACATTCATTTTTCCTGCATGTATCTGTGCACATGTGTATGTATGTGTGTCTCTGTGTGCGTGTGTGTATGTGTGTGTGTAACGTAGTGTGTTTCTGTGTGTGCGTGCGTGTCCGTCTATGTTGGTGTCTGTCTGTCTGTCTGTCTGTATAGTCTGTCTGTCTACACGCACACGCATTTTTTCCATCTGGACGGGCGGTCAAAAGAAGAGATCCAACCAGAAGAGAGGGATTTTCCTGGTGTTGCTGCCGACTCGAAAAAGGGAACCCCAGAAGAAGAAAATAAAAGAAAAAGGGAACCCCAGAACAAGAAAGTGGCGAATGTTGAAGACAAACTTCTTGTAGAGGTCCCTAAGCGAAAGGAAATGAAAAGAAACGAACTCGTTCAGATGGAAAGAATGTGGAAGTGCAAGAGGGCAACCCTGCACTGGGCAGTGAAGGGCCGCAGGGTACGACTCAAGGCCTGGAGCTCTGGTACCCTTCCACCGAGAGCGCGCCAAAAGAAGAGAAGAAAACAGAAGAGAATGAAAAGAAGGCTCTGTCTGTCCGTCTGTGTTTGTGTGTGTGTGTGTGTGTGTGCGTGTGTGCGTGTGTGCGTGTGTGCGTGTGTGCATGTGTGTGTGTGTGTGTGTGTGTGTGTGTGTATGTATGTATGTGTGCGCGTGCGTGTGTGCATGTGTGCATGTGTCACATGATGTGTGTGTGTGTGTGTGTGTGTGCATGTGTGTGCTCTTCTTCGCTTGATTTGGTGTGTGGTTCGTCTCAATTCGAGTCGTGCAGGAAAGGCTTGCCAAAGCCGGACAGTTCGGGCCGCGAGCGGGAAATGCCGCTCGTAGGGTCTCTGCGCTTGTACGGATTTGGAGGACAGTGACTGGATGCATGGGTTTCGGCTTGGTGGCGGGGAGCGGGAGAGAGGGATAATTTCTGCGTCGCTTGTGGAGTATAGAAGGCCAATGCAAAGATGACAGCTCACCACATACGCCCGAAGAGTATCAGAAAGACGCTAGGGAGTCACTTTGCGGAGAAGGAGTTCAATGAGACTCTGCCAATGTGTCGGGAATGCCACCAGGGATCTGATGGCATTGATAACAGGGCGCAGAGACTTAATGGAGGGTGTGTGCTCAAAGAAAAAAATTGTTTGACGGAGAATTGTGTGACAAAAAGAGCGATTCAAGATTTTTACAGATTCTGACTGGGCAACTAGCTCATCATCTACAGTTCTATAGAAAACTCTTGTAGATATTTGTATAGTAATCACAAAAAAACTTGTCATGGTAGTACCAAGGCTAGTAGCTTAGTTTGCTTAAGCAACAATTAGATTGCTTACATATATGCAAAATCACATTCAATTATTACTTAGATTCTAGCCTAGATTATTACACTCTCAACTTAAATCAGTAACAAATACAAAAAAAAAAACAAAGGTATGTTTGACATGTGTTAAACTCTTAGCGTTGGACGTAGTACGAGCGTCGTTGTCTTAAATTTGGGTCTTCTCTACAGCTTTTCTATCTTGCATCTAGTCTTGCATAGGTCATGGTCTGTTGTAAGCTACGTTGTAAGCTGCCCTAGAAGCTGCCTTATGAGTCTGACTGATCACTGTTCCAAAGGCTGTTATCAGTCTTTCTCTACAGGTTAGCTAAATAGATTTTCACTCTATATATAGGGGTTTGAAACGGCTCAATGCAGTGGCAGGTGCAACGGCAGTCACGGTGGTAAGGACTCCTACAGACTGACTAGAGTTATTAATGATTATAGGTAAAAAACTGCTACACGCACATCTTTACACTCAAATTCGAAGCTGACAACGACGCATTTAAGTTAATGGTGCTATTGAAATTCCTAGTAAAATTTTTTAATTTATTTTTAAATGTTTCAAAATACAGTAATTCGGGCTTATCATCATCATCATCATTATTATTATTAATCGGTCTATAGGCCATTATGCAGTGTATGAGTCTAGGACAATGCTTTATTGCCCCTTTGCCAGACCTGCATCATACAACGGGAGGGGGCTTCATTCTCGCAACTCTAAACACCCTGCATCTAGAAGATGCTTTCTAAATCGCTGATGTCGTTTCCCTTCTGTGGGAGGAGTGCGACAACTGTAACAGAGATTCTCAGGCAGTAGAGGCAGACAGGAAGACCAGTCGAGAAGGGGGACGGGAGATGTACTTGGGAGATGAAAAAAGAACATTCAAAAGGTAAGACGGGAAGAGAGGTAAGTAACCATCACATGCATCGAATCGCAGGCTTTACGATGGAAGGCGCAGACAGATGTTTTGCAAGAGTCGCAGGGCCGGTATGGGTGAGTGTCTGAGTGCCAGGGTGACCTTCATTCGTGCTAACAATTCGCTTTGAGTGGCGTGTTTTAGAGGGGTGAAGTCTTTCGATAACAACCATTTTCTCTCTTTTTCTTGGGCTCTGTCTAATTTGGCTTCAATTACGGTTACAATTGCATTCAGAGCCTTTCGATCTGCTCTTGTTTCTGTGCATTCAGTCAGTCAGTGCAGTAGATCGTCTGCTTTGCCCCTGCATGCAGGGCAAACCGCGTCTTCCAGCCCTTTGTACGCTGCATGGGGGCGACCACCCAGCAATATATACAGCAAGGCTGAAAAAGGGCCTGAGGACCAGATCGCAGCGCAAGGGAGGGAAACAAAACGGGGGGACGAAGAGAATGAAGGAAAAGTAGAGGAAAAGAAGAAGAGAGACGAATGTTGGGCAGTAGGATAAGACGTTTGGAACACATTCGGTCTGACGCCTCTGCCAAACTGCAAAACCGCCCCCCGTGAAGCGGCCTTTTCTAGACAACCATCAATCCATTTATCAACTTCCCGGTTGATCTGATTCACTGCTCTTAAGAGAAGGAGACGGCCAACCTTGATGGCTTTCTTTCTTCTTCTGATGGTTGGATTGACAGTCACAAATTCTTCCAATCCGGTCGACCCAATCAATTTTTGTGCATGCATCATAGAGGAAGGACAATCACCATTCATTAAAGCCGACCAGGCACCCGCGGGCATCTTGAGGTCAATATGTTTTAAGTTAGTCAAATACCCAGCAAGTCTCATCGACATATGCACATGTGCAGGAAGTAGACCGACAGGATATAGAGTAAGTACACAGAAAGAGGAGAAAGACAGATTCAAAGCCCAACGGACAAAGTGCAATTGAAAGACATCTAATGCATCCATGTCTGACTTGCGGACAGGCAGACAGTCAAACGCGTATAGAGCAACAGGCAACTAGAAAACGCATAAACACAAAATTTTTGCTGCGGGGGGCAGGCGACCTAAAGAGAGTGCCACGCTCTTTGTATGACCCATCCGTCTACTCGCTATGCTAAGCCTCTCTTCTATTACCTCCCTTAAGTCTCCCCCTTCGAACAAAAGAACACCCAGATACTTATACGACCCCACTCTCTCGACTTCTTTTCCCCCAAACATAAACCTGCCTTCAATTGCAGGGTAAGAGTCGGACAGACACATGATTTTCGTCTTTTTTAAATTAACAGTGAGCCCCCTCTCTTCACAGAAAGAATTCAATTCATTTAAGCTAACCTGCAGGTCATGCATGCTCTCAGCAACGAGGACAAGGTCATCAGCATAACCAAGGCTATTGCACTCAACCCCACCAAGCAGAACCTCTGCACGACCGGAAGCCTTCACTCTTTCATACAGATCATTAATAAAAATTAAGAAGAGAAGAGGGGAGAGAAGATCCCTTTGTTTCACCCCTTTCTTTTCCTTGAACATAAAAGGGCTGCCAGTGATGCTTCCGTACACATTTGTATACATTGCTCGAATTATTTTGATATCAACTGCACTCACCCCTTGCTTCAGCAAAACTTTAAACAAAACATCCCTGGGCAGGGAGTCAAAGGCTTTGCTGAAGTCTACAAAGCATGCTAACAACTTGAAGGGCTTCTTTCATTTCTTTGCCTTTTGCATCAGCGCAGTAAGTGCTCCGATGGCTTCTCTTATTCCTACCCCTTGCTGAAAACCCAACTGCCTATGGTCAATCTTCATTTGTGATGTAAGACGGGCAGAGAGAAGTGAAGAAAAGAATTTTGGTAAGAGTGAGACAACATGAATCGGACGCCATTCACCAGGGTCGGGGGAAGGAGACCCCTTTGGAACCGGACAGATTTTAATTACATTCCATTCATCTCGCCAAGCGGATGTCAAGTGAATTAAGTTCAAATGGATAAATAACAAAGCACGAGAAAGAGGCGAATATTGAAAGCAGAGGGAGAGGTGGTTAGGGGCGAGTCCGGACAACTCTGCAGCCTTTTCTTCCTTTGTGGACCGGAGGACTTTCCTTATTTCTTCTATATAAAAATAAGGGCGAGACGGAGGGATTGGTGGGGGCAAAGGGGGAGAGTGAATGCCAGAGGGAACCTGATGAGAGTGGGTATGCAGTTGCAAAAAAACGCTAGGGTGCAAAGAAGAGTTAAAAACGGGCGGGGCTGGCTGTGAAGGAGGGAAAGGGGGAGCACTTTCTTGTACAAATTCCCTACCAGAGGGAGAGTCAGCAAAGATGGAAGCCCAGTGACAGGAAAAGTCCTTTACTGAAGGCTGGGAACCAGGAGGGGCTTTCTCTCTATTGCTTCTTTGCAGCTTTCTTCTCAATGACCAGACCTTTGAAGGGTTAGAGGACAACTCAAGTACAACCTTTTCTGCACAGAGCTTTTCGTACGCAGACACCAAAGAGAAAGAGGCGCATGTTCACTAATCTAAGCTAACTTAAAGGAGCTTTTGTTTGTCTGTTCCCTTTGCAATTAAACGCTGCTACTAAGTGTACCGTGCGCTATACGAAGGCAAGCCCTCGGCCGCGCTAGCCATACACTCATAAGCTTGCTACAATACATAAAGGAATAAAGACCTGCGTTACTCTCCTCTCTTTGAGGATCTACAGAATGAACTAGGTTCCAAGGTTTATCTTTACTTACTTGTTCAAGTAAGTAAGGAGAGAAGTAAGGAATGTTCTGAGAGCTTATAGCCGCAGACTTATAAAGGTGATGCAGCTCACTTAGCGAGCTGGACGTGGGGCTTGCCTAACCATGGTCAAAGGCTGAGCCCATCCAACTATCGCTAGCCCGCATTGCCCCAAACCTACTAGCCAAGCGGGCCGTCTCAGAAGCGTTCTTACTCATCCCAAACTAGCACAAACAGCATGACGGTGCACTACAGATTAAGGTACATCCGGCTCATCAGTATCTAGCCGCAACCTAGCGTAAAACGCACGAGCACCGAATTTGAATCAATTTGTTGGGATCACGCTCTTTCTGCTTGGTAGCAGGCTAAAGAGGGGTGACTGACAACATAAACTAAGTTAGCTGACTAACCTTTCCACCTCTATAAATTAAATCCTGACTACTCTATGACTAGCTAATTCCCTTGACAACTTATTCCTATACAGGCATTAACATTATATAAAGCAAGTACGTTTACTAAGTCAGATTCGCTGAAGAGCCTGGACTTGGGCAGTCCATGATCTCTTCACATAACAGAGGAAGGCATCTGACTTGTTATGCCTTAAGATGTCAATTATTACATCCATCGGGACTCTATCAAGAGACATAAGCTAGCTCAGTGAACCTCCCTTTCTGGAGACTGTGGGTAGACAACTCGTAAAAATCAGCATATGGAATCGTTACACAAATGGCGTCTCCCAACGCACGTCTCTAAGTATCTCCTTCTAACAGCTGGTTAGTCTTCCATTCAAACCCCCAAGAGCTGAAGAGAAGATATCCCTCTGGCGACTCGTCTGGTCCCGAGCCTTAAGCAGGTGCAATACTCAGGTAGTGCTTAATGATGGCCGCGATAGGTACCCCGTCTTTGCCTACCTTGGGGAGGTGATGATGATGATGATGATTGAGGGTTAAATCCTAGATTTAGCGACGCTAAATCCCAAGCCACTAGTAAGGCTTTGAGGACAACTCAGGGTACACATTCATTGAGGGGGGGGGATGAGGAAGCTTGTATGCCAATCGGATCGATTCGCCTCAACTTGCCTTCTCGACAGAATGAACCTTCTTGAGACAGTTGGCTATAGCTTTGGAACCGCTTCTAGGCAGGATTGTGCACAACAGCAACACCATATCCTTCATTTTTTTCTTATTATCAGAAGTGCCCCTCTTGGTTGCATCTCCAACGCGTTGTGCGATCTGTATTCTTATATCAATAGGCGCTTTCTGCTTCGTAATTTTGTACAGTTCTTTCAGCCTGTTCCGTTCCCTTTCTGTATCCTTACATTCCGTCAGGACATGAACCTCATCTTTAATCACATACGAGGGGGACAAACATTTATTGCGCAGCCGTTCTGGTTGGGTTTTATCTATATCCCCCCCTGTGAGAGCCCTGAAAAGCGTATAGAAGCCTGCGGAGGACTGCAACAGACTCTTTGGCAGAGGTTTAACACTGTACTCTATCATTTCACTTCTTGGACGCCATTTCCTTTCACTCAGAAGGCGCATGGCCAAACCCTGTCTGGTCGGATTCTCTGATTGGAAAGGGGAAAGATTTGCAAGGTGGGAGAAAATTCCGTCTCTGTCTTTAACGTACGTTTCTAGTTTCTTCTTTCAACCAGTCGGACAGCCAGGCACCCTCTACGATCTTTTTTGCCGCCCTTTTCCTTCTGTCCTTGCCCTTCCTTTTAAACTTGTCCCCCACCGTGCTTGGCAATGGAGGCCACAAAAGGGAGCAATCTAACAGAACAGCCAGCTATTTTACTGTCTTAACGAACGTCGGTTCACACAAGCCAGCCAAGCATTCATTCCACACTGCCTGGGGTAGAGTATAATCGATCGATTTGATGCATTGGATGAAGCCCCCACTCAACTTACGATAGGTACCCCGTCTTTGCCCACCTTGGGGAGGTAGACGTATTGTCCTCTTCCGTAAGGATCATTCTTTTGGCAGACAATCCGTAGTCGAAAACAATGGCCAGACGCAGCACTGACCTAACCTTCTTCTGAGAGATTGTCCATCGGCAGTGATGGTGCCAACTCAATATCGCGGCAGCGGATCTTGCGGAGATCGCTGAACCTGCGTGCTCCGTAGAAGTGTAGCACTGCCAAAAATGAGCTGCATGCTGCGGCAAGGGAAGGCTTCTTCGACCAGTAGTGGAGAAGGGCCAAAAACTCTGATTTAGACAATGGACGCTTCCCTTTTACCCCCGGCGTGTGATCCAACTATTTTCTCTAACCCTTAAAAAAATCCTGCAGACTCGGGTCCTGAAAAGGTGGGGAGGGGAAGTTGTGAACTCGATGGTACCAGACCAGGGCTGACCGCAGTTGGTTTTCTAGCAAAGCCTTTGGGGGGGTAGGCTTATTAGTTATAAACACAGTAAACAGCAGCATTAATTTAAGCAGGCTGTCAGCAGGAAGAAACCAGTCTGGGTGGGCACGTTTGATAGAGTTGATGGTGGACAGATAACATATTTTGGTTCCTGCTACGAGTGCTTCTTCACAGATGCGCAATGATGTAGGGATCAAATGTGTCAATTTGGCTAGGACGGACGCCGACACTGGGTCCGACTCGCATAAGAAAAGGGGATGTGTGACCCCTGCTATACTGGGACAACGTGCTCAAGCCGACTCGGATAGTGCAACGTCACAGGGTGTCTGCATAAAATAATCAAAATTGAAATCGGTTAAAACACTTGGTAACTGATACTTGACCGACATTATCGGCGATATATACATGTATGGACGCAGACGGACGTAAAATATGAGTAAATTCATTGCCTCAGGAATGTGTACGCCTAACGCTTATTGGAGACAGCAAGATACGCCAAGGCAACAGACGGGTAGATGTGGAAAGGGCTAGTGCTAGACTGATACGGGGCATAAGATGCTCGAGAGATGGGAAATGAAGCCATGCAGAGAAACCAACGAAAAGATGTACGTGCAAGGTGTGATGCACAACTCTTGTCCTGCTTGCAGGGGCCAATCTGAAATATGACAACCAACCGCAGACAATTGAGACGCGTGTATGGAGCTACATCACTGAGCAGCAAGGGAGGCATCCAGATAAAAAAAGAAGGCAGGCAGAAGGCACTTGTCATAAATGAAAGTGCATGGCTGCCCTGGTGCCTACCCCTAGCTCCAGGCTAAGGGAAACCCAGGCCCCCTCCCGGGAAGAAAACAATGTGGAGAAAGAGAAAATGAGTATCAAGGGACGATGCGGAGAAAAAGAGACTCACCGCCATCACCCAGGTTGTCTATGGCCAAGAAAAGGAGAGACACACCAACACATGCGATCAAGATGAGGAGCTTCATCCTAGAAATGAACATGGAGGTCGGCGGTTGTCTTCAACGCAAAAATTCCAGGGGCGGAACCTCCAGTCCAGGACGATTTCCGGGAAGCTCGTAAGGAGGCTCCGATCCACATGACTTTCAACTAAACGACGAGAAAATTGAGATAACGAAGCAAGCGAAGCGACCAGACATCGCTGGATATGGCGAACCGAACGAAGAAAAACAGAAACTTTTTCTGACAGAGAACAAAAAGACGCTTCCCACTCTAATCTCTCACTGCAATGTTTGCGTGAGGCAGACAGCGGTGGAGACCATTTAAGCCAGGATGAGTAGGAACGCTTCTAAGATGCATGGCCCACTTGGCTAGTAGGTTTGGGGCAAAGCGGGCCAGCGATAGTTGGATGGGCTCAGCCTTTGACCGCGGTTACGCAAGCTCCGCGTCCAGCTTGCTAAGTGAGCTGCATCACCCTTATGGGTCTGCGGCCATAAGTTCTCAGAACGTTCCTTACTTCTCTCCTTACTTACTTGAACAAGTAAGTAAAGATAAACCTTGGAACCTAGTTCATTCTGCAGATCCTCAAAGAAAGGAGAGTAGCGCAGGTCTTTATTCCCTCATGCATTGTAGCAAGCTTATGAGTGTATTACTTATACATATGTTATAGGTCACAGTCACGGTTGTTATGAGAAGAACTGGCCAGCGTGGTTTATACATGTACATACATACATTCCGATCCATTCTTACACACATTTTAAACTTAGAGAATATTATATATATAATAATGTATACACAATGTATATAAAGGGCATATTTAAAAAAATAGTATTCGACTCTCAAGCTAGATTCGACTTATTAGTAAATCAATTTCAAGTCAGTCAAATTTATCAATTTGATTTAATTTTTAAAGGCCCTCTATCTTAGCGTCTATCCCGTTTTCAGTGAACTTTATGTAAACTTTTCACAAAGATGACATCTGTCTTCTCATCAAAAGAAAACATGTGCTTTGCGTCCTCTACAACAGACCAACTAGCAGACCAACTACTAAACTGACTATACAAATTTGACTAAAAACTTACCTGACATTGTCCTAGGCATTGTGAGGAATTTGGTTTTGAAAAAAACTTTTACAACATTAGTTTACACACATTACATATATATATATATATATATATATATATATATACATTCTTGATGGACAGAATTTAATGTATGTATTTATATATAAACCACACCTAGGAGAAGAAACGTCATCGATCAAAGATATCCGTATATGCGTATTACAATGTGTAAATTGTTTTCGACTCTTAGTTCCAATCTTTTCATCTAACACTATCCGACCTCGGAGTCTGAATTAGCGACGACTGTGAAAACGAAATAGTAGCAGCTTTACTATAACTTTCAACCTTTCAAAAGCATGTCGCTCTGCAGTACGCTGACAAGGACGAAAGAAGGACTCATCCACTCCAGAACGCCTAACCTCCACCTGTGACTCTTCTTGTTCACATGCCTCTCTGACTTCAACACATAACTACACCAGCAAACTTCCACAACCACACACTCTAACAAGGAACAAAGGAAGAGCACACCCAGCCCAGAACGCCCAACCCCCACCCATAGCTCTTTTTGTTCACACACCAGGCTTTCTGACTCCAACACACAACCACCCCACAATTCTGTCGGACAGACACATAAAGCCAGTCAGTTAGAGACGCAGTCGCCCTCTCACCACCCCCGTCCCCTCCTCCTCGTCTCCCAGTTCGGAGCTTCGACCAAGGGAGACGCAACAACCTGCAATCGGCCAGAAGCATGCAAAGATGAGGACTTGCCGAGCTCGATCGCTTTGCATATGCACCTAAAACTGTCACAGCTTCTCTCTTGGTTCTGCAAACTTTTCTCACATTTCGAAGGGTGGACGTCCTGTGAGGGACCACCCGCACAAAACAACGGAAAAAAAGGCGTTGGAGCTTATCCGTTTTGCTTTCCCATGCGTTTTATCATTTTGTGACCAACAAGGGTCTCGACACCACACCTGATCACGGGCATCGTATTTTCTCGTCCAATTGCCTCTGCTTTTCCTCTCTTTTTATCAAACTACAACATCAAACAGGAACAGACGAGGGCCGGGAGAAGCAATCCCAAACTTTCTGTCTCCAAATTGCAGAAGATGCCGCTGTTCAAAAAGAAAGAAAAATACTGGCAAACCAAGCGCCTCTTACGCATATTCTCTATTCTCTCATGAAAAAGACAACAGAAGAAGCGAAACTTAGAACAAGGCAAAAGGAAAAAACAGGGAGTTTCGTCGAAAGAGTCACCAAAAAAGAAAAGGCAGGCTGACTTTTTTACTGACCACACCATCCGAGTTGAACGGCGAGTTCTTCTTCTCTGGAGTAGTCAGGCTGGGTGCGGAGATGCTCTGCTGCACAGTAAACGAATGCAGTCATATCTTATTCTGACGTAGAGACAGCGTCACCGTAGGCACACTCAAATCTCTGCGCCGTCGTTTGTGAGAGAGACAGACAGAAAGACAGCGTGCGTGCGGCAACATCCTAGGGCAACATCCATCTCTGTTCGGTTTCTTACGTCTGCTCTCATTTAACCCACAAGGCGAAAGCAGTGCTCTGTCTGTTGAATGTAGCGACCACAAACTCTGTGTACATGATTCTTGTATTCGGTGTGTTGATGACTTCATGCATAGACTTTCTTCATGTGCCAAGTGGCTGGATAAAAGAGAATTCCTGCACTGCCTGGCTGAGCTGGAATCCATTAATTCAAATGATTGTAACTGTCCACTCCCCGGTGTAAGTACATCTGAACTCTTCATCCGTAATGTCATTCAATCGCTTCTACGCTCGCATCCGGTCTGTCTCTTTGATGCCTGTCTCCCTATTCTAGAAAGTGATTAACTGATCAACTCCACCGGCGACTTAACAAACAACAACCATGCATGTATGTGCCGCCCGGGAGCTTAGCGCTCCAACTGGGGTTAGGCATCCTCTAACTAACTAACTAACTAACTAACTAACTAAAGAGAGACTGGACAGAGGAACAAGAGAGCTTTTAGAGAGACAATTCAACCTTAGCACTGTGATACGATGAGAAGCTCTTTATTCAAAGCGGAATTCATGCAAATCAAGTGAAAAAGAAAAATACAGACAGAGAGGCGGTGAATGTTGCAATGTTGCTGCAAGCACAGGTCAAGTCACCATCTACGGTCACTGTCTTTTTGTTCTCTCTTTGCTGTTTCCGGCTTACGTACCACGAACGTCTCTACAGGAGGGCACTTCACCTGCATGGATCAACGCAAAGAGCCAGAAGAGTGAAGAGAGACAGCAAAGACAGGCCTCTAGGTGACATCAAGTAGACCAAGCAAATGCAACGAGCTGGTAAGTGACAAGCAGTGGCTTTGATTTGAATGAACTCACATCGATCGCTATGGCATGCTAAAAACTGGGAGAAAAGAGAAATACACACAAAAAAGAGAGTACGAACAAGCTTGCTATCGGGGAAAAGAAAAAAGGAGTTGAAACAAGAAGAAATGAGTAGGGGACGGAAGGAAAAACAAATAAACAAGAGGTCAAGGAAAGAGACGAGCGACGCGCTGGAGCAGGGGTTATCAGCCAAAGCTATGGTCGGGATCTGACTCATGCATTTCATCTCTCTATAATAGTCTAGGAACAGATAGAAGCCCTCGAAGGACACGAACAGTGACTGTCCTCCTGTAGTCCTTGTACTGTCTTTCTGCGTCACAATCTTTCTGTATTCTTTTTCGTGCCCACCAAGTATGTCGCATGATATGCTGAAAGCAACCGACCAGGCCTTCAATGAGGAAGTTGAAGGCCCCGTTCACGTCACCGTCGTCTGCGAGCTCCTTGGCCTTGAAGAAAAGCTCAGCGACTGGGAGCTGCAAGGATCGAGTTGTGCGGAAAGAAGAGAGAAATAATGGTCGGACGAATGAAAACTAAAATGAAAACTCTCTGACTGTGTCACAGTGAGTGGGAAGAGAGGAAAGGCCGGTGAGACAGGTGAAAGAAAAGACCCACAAGCCGTGCAAGCCCTGTCTGCCTACATGCGGAGAGAAGACAGGTTGCAGCAGAAGGGAAAGAAGAGAGGCCTCCAGCCTCTACCGTCCCCTCCACTTCGCTCTTTCTTTCTTTCTTTCTTTCTTTCTTTCTTTCATTTTCTTTCTTTCATTTTCTTTCTTTCTTTCTTTCTTTCTTTCTCTGTCTGTCTGTCTGTCTGTCTGTCTGTCTGTCCGTCTGTCTCTCTGTCTGTCTGTTTGTCTGACTGTCTGTCTGCATGTCTCTCTCTCTCTCTCTCTTTCTCTCTCTCTCTCTCTCTCTCTCTCTCTCTTTCTCTCTTTCTTGCCCTCTACCTCTTCCTCTCAGCGGAAGCCAGCGTCCGGTGATTTTGTCCATGTATATGTGTCCTTGCGTGCATGCGTCTGTATGTGTGCATGTGGAATCGACTCACTTACCGGGGGGGGAACACGATGACCACCTCTCTGTGCCGCCAGCCACCACTGCACAGAGTCACACATATAGACACATATACCCATGCATGCACCTACACACGTCCGTAGCCACATCCACATACCCACACAAACCTCCAGACAGACAGACAGACAGACAGACAGACACTGTCAGACAGACAGACAGACAGACAGACAGACAGACAGATAGACAGATAGATAGATAGATAGACAGAGACAGAGAAGCAGAGTCATAATATTGAGCCATCTTTTTGCCGCTTTTTGCATCTTTTGCACTATGCCGACAGTCTGAGAGTTTATCACACGGAAAAGAGATGGACAGGTTCAAACCCGACGTAGAGAGCGCCTTCAAACAGCATGACCGAGAGAGTTTCGCTTCGCATTTCCGACGTTTTTCTCTGCACAGACAGCCCCGTCCCCTGAAGAGATCTGCTTGAGAGAGCAACACCTCGCAGGATGATGCTGAAAGAATGAAGGAAATTATATTGGAGAGAAGACGCACAAACTTGTAGGATCTCGAATTCCCGACTCAGGCTGACTGACCTCGAACTGCTCCTTGGCGTCTGCCCTGTATAGGTTCAACCTGAAAGGGCCGGGACATGTGTATTCGCGGCATCCATAACAAAACACGCCCGTGAAATGACAAAGAAAGAAAGAGATTCACCATCGGATGAGCTGATTACTTCAATATAATCCAGCTTTGGCCATGTCAGACGAGAGGAGCGAGCTTGGGGAAGTAGAAAGGGAGAAGATCCCGGTTGTGCATTCCTTTCTCTGCGGTATTTTTCTTTTCTGGCAAGCAGAGACGTACACTTGAATCCCAGAGAGACTTTCATGACTTTACAGACCCAAACGCGATGGCAGAAGGAAGCTCGTTCACTCGCACAAACTGTGAGTGGGTCTCAAGAAGGGGATGACCGTAGACATACAAGCATCTTCTCTCACATGCATACCAAGACATTCTTCACGTCCTTATAATATTCTGAAGGGAAGAGACCCACGCACAACATCCGGACCGACCAGAGTTTGTACGGGATCAATTTCGCATACACAAGATGGGTACGTATGATCCACTTGTTCCCGTCCCAATGCATTCCCAATGCAGGCCGTCATGGCCTGTCGGAACCGTCTCTCCCTTCAGTCCAGCTCTCTTTGGACATGACGCGAGAACGCCATCACGCTCCAGAAATGCAGACAGCGGTAAAGAGATCATGAAACACACCCGGCGGCGCAGTGAGGGTCATCGAATGGACTTTTACGTAGGAGCACGCACATCGCCATCATCTTACAAGGCTGGAGAGAAGGAAGATGGTGGAAAAGAATGGAAGGCGAGCACTCATGCATGCAGATATGCAAGCAGGGAGAGAGTCATCAAAGGAGAGAAAGTGGAAGGAAGAAGTGAAAGCTCAGGCAACAGACATGCACTCAGCTGAAGACACAGGCAGGTAGGAAGGTCGGCAGGTTCACAGTCAGAGACGCAAGCAGACCCACTACATAAGAGAATCAAAAGGGTTGTTCAGCTGGAGAACAGAGAAAGGCAAAGCAGCCCCTTCTGCCAAGCGCTTATCGAAACGTAAGAAAATCTTCTGAATTTTGATGCAGGCCAAACAGACTCATGCAGCAAAAGAAACTTTCCTGTCTCCCCAACTTTCGCATTGTTTTATCAACACGTACGCAGACTCTATCACCCTTACCTCGTTTTTCCTTTGTGCGTGTATGAATGGCTCCCTTTCTTTTCGTCAGGGGTAACTGGTGAAAATGAAGGTGATGAAGTGGGCGCATATCTCTGACTGGAATCATCAGATGGGCCAAGGCTCAAAGGAGCAGACTGAAGCACTCACTGCAAGACCGAAGATGGATGTTTCTCTCTCTCTCTCTCTCTCTCTCTCTTTCTCTCTCTTTCTCTCCCCATAAATGAATGATCAGCCTCTATCTTCAGAGATCTTCTCAGATGCTCCCATACAGATCTACCTGAGACTGAAGAGCAGTCATGGACACCAAAGAACTTACCGGCCAAGACAGCGTCGCCTCGGCAAGGATGAGGTTTGCGTTGACGGACATGATATCGACTTACAGACGCTCACAGATGTTTTCCCTCTATATTGCAACGAAGGCACAAAGTGCCCGACAAGAAGTCTCTCTTTCGTTTGTAAGCACGTCAGGCGGCGCTCGAAGTGCACAAAGTGCGAAAAAAAAAAGAATCTTTGAGTAGCGGAGGCAGCTTCCGAACTTCAAGAAGGACGAGTGAAAGAATTCCAGTGACTATACTGCAGGCAACTCTCGATCGAAGTGCAACGAGTGCAAAGGAAGAACATCTGAGAACACCAACGACCACGCTCACGGTGCAAGAACCTTGAAGGAAAGGGCATTCCTCAACACAGTAGACGCCACTCGAAGTGCGAGGATGGCGGGGAAAAAGCGTCTCAGTGTGAGCGCGACAACGCTGCAAGTTCAAGAAGTTGCGGATCGATGCCTTCAATGAGGCTTAATTTGAATGAGCGCGTGTGACAATTTAGGGGGGGGCGTTCATCACTGACACGCGGGCCGGCGTACATCACCCGCGCGTGCATCACCCACGTGCATCACTCTGAGACACCGATACATGCATGCATGTGATGAACGCGCTGCATGTTTCTGATGTATATACAATGCGATGTATATACAATGCATACTGTCTCTGAACCAGCCATCATGATGCATCAGTCAGGAATCTTGTTATGTTTTGTGACTCATCGCAGCAACAGCGAGAGAGGAGACTTAATATCTGATGGACCTCTGTGTGAGTGCTGCAGTCATTTGCCGTCTGGTTCGTTCTTGAACTGACTATATATGTACACTGTGTACTGTTCTTGTTCTTTCTGACTCCTCCTCTCACCTGAGGGTCCGGGTGCTGACGAGCGACTCTTGTTCTTTCTGATCACCACTCATCTGGGGGAGTGCTGACAATCGATTCTTGTTTTTTCTGATC
>JAHBMJ010001114.1:20000-35661 GCA_018398765.1 Chromera velia | reverse complement strand
GAAGCAAGGACAAAGAAACTGCGTGGATCCTCACAAAATGAAAAGTGCTTTCTTTTCAATCTATCCCCTTCTTAATCATCACCGTCTTCCTTTCCGTCTTCCCTTCCAGTCACCGTCTTCTTTTCATGGGACAGTCACCGTCTTCTCTTCCAATCACGATGCATCCATTTAGGCGCCAAGCCCTCATTGACAAGTGGTGAATATCGCAGTGCGTCTTTGTTTATCTGACAGTGCAAGAAAGGAAAAAAGAATGAAGATAAAGTAAAGCGCAGAACGCTTTGAATTCACCGTTTTATCATTGTTTACATTGATTGATGTTTCTCTTCGGTGCATTAGGCTTGATGCGTTCGCTTCGTGTTCATTTGGGTCTGCATAGATTGCATCGATTTGTGTGATTTTAACACCTTTTTGTTTCCTTCATGTTTCTTTTCTTCAATCATTTCATTGCAAATCAACATCATTTGACTTGTATTTTCTCTGCGTTCGCTTCGTGTTCATGGGGCACCCACTACCACCAGCGGTCAGTTCACTATTACATTCCCCCCTAAAGGCATCAGGAGTCTGACCACTCAAAGCAGTCCCCTCTGGGCAAACCTGTGCAGTGCCACCAGACTGGGGCCCAGTTAAGGCTTCAGCAGGCAACCATGTGGACAGTCGGGGGGTCAGACTCCTGCTTCGACTAGGGTGTCTGGGAGCATCCGAAAAATAAGTCACAGGGGGGGAACTCACAGTTGTGCCTACCTCTCGTACCCCCCCAGCGAGATAATGATCGTTTTCTCTCAGCCAACATTCATCACCCTCCCCCACACTACACCTCTGTTCCCTCCCAGTGCTCGGTCCCGATACTACAGAGCGCCCCCGTTTCCCTCCGGGGCAGCCGCTTGCCTGCCGAGACTCAACATCGCCCCCGAGTCCTCCCCACCCGAGTCCTGTGGGGGGCGTGAGGAAACGGGGGGCGGAAAAAGCAGACTAGACCCTGGAGGGGGCAACGGGTCCGGGGTAGCTGTCACCTTAGACGGTTAGGGGGGCTGGTGGAGGGGTGGAGACAGGGAGACGGAGGGCTCCGCTGTCTGGGGGACAGCTGAGCCTGTGAAGAAACCCCGGTCCCCTACAAACGCATCCATTAGCATGCCTTCGGGAGGGCTTTCACGCGTCTGCTGCTTTGTGGGGGCCTCGGTGCGGGCCCCTAGTGGGGGCAGCCCTGCCAGAGAGAGGGCTGTAGGTTCCGTACCATCGTTAGTGTCGGGCCCTAGGCGGGGCTGCGTGTCGTGACCGAACTCAGGGAGGGTCTGTCCTGGGGACTGTCTGCGAGGGGGCGTCGAAAAGACCGATTCACCCTGCCTCGAAGCGGTCAAATGCGGAAAAGTCAGGTAGGGCCTCCCTCCTGCTGAAGCAGACGGTGCTGCCACTGTAGCACTCTCCCAATTCCGTTTACCAAGTGTGGAGGGACTACCACAGCCCACTGCAGCCGTCTCTCTGGACCCAGCAGGAGGCTGACCGGGGGCTTTTTCGACTATTGGGATCAAGGGGGGCGGGACCATCGCCACAGCGGAAGCAGCGACGCGGCGGTCGGGAAGAGAGGTTCTGAGACTGTTGGTCAGGGTCTGTGAGAGCGATTTTGAGTAACTAGGCAGAGAGGGGGGTGGGGGAGGGGGCAATACAGCGGACTTCGGGCGCTTAGGGGAGTCTTTCTGTGCTGAGGGCGAGGGGGGATTTGTCAGACCGTCAGTCTGGATATCATCAGGGGGCGTCAGGTGTCCACGATCTCGTTTACCTCCGATGGCCTGCGGAAGTGCGGCTCCAGGCTTCGCTTTACCCCCCCCGCCTGACCTCCGTGATGCTACAGCCTGGGATCCTCCGGCTGCTGCTGCTGGAGAGGAGGAGAGTCCCTGCGCTAAGGGGAGAGCAGCCACCGCGGCCGCGTGGGTCCCTCCTTTCCCATTCCTGCCTGTGCTTGAACTAGGGGCCCTCCTCCTCTCTCCCAGCTGAGTAGTGTTTTGCTGTGTGGCACCCTGTCCTGCTACCATTTCCTGTGGCAACGTCACCTGCCAAGAACTCTGCGAGGGTGGGGAGATCAGGAGTCGGGGGATGATGTTTGCATCAGGTTGAGCACCCCGGTGCGACTGAGGTGGGTTCCCATTAGTGTACTGCGGGGGGGTCGCCTGCCCACTGTGAGCCGGGTGGCACCCGCCTGCCATCATCACCTGCAGCCCCGGGTCCCCAGGCTGGGCAGTCTCACTTCCTAGCGGGGGTTGCACATTAGGGGGGGGCGTTGTCGGTCTCGCTGCAACGGAACTAAAGGACTGCCCATGCGACTGTCGTCCCCCCTTCAGTGGCATCTGGCTTTGCGGTGTCTGTGGGACTGAGGCGGCAGCTCCTCCCAACTGATGTGGCCGGGTCTGCCCATGTTCTCGCTGATCACCCTGTCCTAGGTAACGAAGGAAAAGTTCCCTCGCATATTCTCCGAGGGTGTCATTCACGCGTTCCCTCTCACAGAGTGCCCGCCACACTTTGCCGCCTAATTCCTCCACCCCCCGACTTGGAGGGTCGGTAGGGGTGGGGGCAGCTCTGCTCACCGAGGGGATCTCCGTCGATAGGGGTCCTCCCCCCCCACTGGGCCCTGCCCTAACAGTGTCATCCCTCCTCCGCCCCTCAAAGATTCCCCCCGGCGCAAACAGCTCCTCATACAACCTCATTGTCCTCTGGCACGACCTCAGTATGGCTTCACTAGATCCCGTCATCAGGCCTGGGTCATCTTGATCTGCCCAGTCAGGGATATCGTCCGGGGGATCGAGAAACTGCGGGAGGCGGACGGGTCTGGGCGACCGGGTACGTTGCCCCCATCCCTCTGGTATGAATGGGTGTGGTACAGTGGTCACCTCCACTTTGACTGACATCCCCCTGTCCCCTCGGGAGCACTCAAAACCTCGGGGCGTAGCAGCTCGGTAGGGGGTGGAGCCACCAGCAGGGGAACCGTGGTCCTGCAACAAACATCATGCCAATGATCACTCAATTAGAGGGTCACCAAAACCATCCCCTGGCAAGCTGTGTCATCACTGCCACATAAGTGCCCCTGACTGCCAGCCACAGGCACCTATTTAATGCTTATCGCAGCAAACTTAAGAAGGCAACCGCAGTCCCACTCTCGGGGTTATGTAGCCAGCACCTCACAACTGAGTCACAGGGGAGTAGGAGTGGCCCAATTCGAGGGCGGCACTCAGACAGACAGAGCAAGGAAGCGAGGGCGGCCTAGCTCTAAGGCAACGCACTCTCAGGACGGCAATCCGGGGGCAGCCCAGCTCTAGGGCAGTGCACCCCTACATGCGGAATCCAAGGAACTTCCCGCCCCACTGCCCTCAACATACCTGCTCACTCCGGTCCTCCGTCCCAGGCCATGTTCCACTTCCCTCGACCGGTGCTCTGGCCCTCCCACCAGCACTTTCTCCCTCCCGTCGTCTCCGCACTGTTTCTCTCTTTACTGCCCTTCCGTGGCCATTCCGCGGTGTCAGCCCACCACCAGAGAGTCTCTGCCCCTGCGACAAACAAATCCATCACCACGCAGACAGTGGGTCCCCAAACCATAAACCCTGACAGACACAGCTTCGCTAACTCACACGATATTATGTTCGCTGACTGTCAGCCCAAGCACTCGAACAATATAGCAGCAGAGAGAGTGACCACAGCCCAGTTCAAGGGGTTATGTAGTCAACATAATCACGAGAGGGTGCGAGCGGCCCAGTTCTAGGGCGACACTCAACCAGGTAGGTGGGGGAAAACAAGGGCGGCCCAGCTCTAAGGCGACGCACACTCAGTTTAGGAACCCGGGGCAGCCCAGCTCTAGGGCACTGCACCCTACACGTTCAGAAGCAAGGCAACTGTATGCCCCGTACTGAAGCAACCAGTTTGTTACCGTCCCTCCCACATACCTGTCTATTCTGCCCCCCAGCCCCAGTTGGTGCGCGACCACTCGCCGCCGACTCTCCTGCTGCCACAGCGGCAACCACTTCCTCCCGCTGGGTCTCCAGCTCAGCGGCCCCCCCTTCTACGAACTCCTCTGTGCTGTCCTGCGACGCCACCCCTGCATCAGAACGTCCTCCCTCCTGCAAAAATGAATCCATCACCACGACTCAGTGGGTTCTCAAGGCAACACTATCCAAACGTGTAAAAGGAAGCGAGGGCGGCCTAGCTCTAAGGCGATGCACACTCAAGGGGTGGCAAGCTGGTGGCAGCCCCGCTCTAGAGCACACACACACCCATGCAAGCTTTCATATGGATACCAAGAGTAGCCCAGCTCTAGGGCATTTCACTCTCAAGGCTCATGAGTCGAGAGCTGCCCAACTCTAGGACGCTGTTCTCTCAGGCACACGCAAGTACGCAACCGTGAGTAACTACTCTATGCACGCCCTGCTGCTACAGCCCTGTACAGCCCTTTTCCTATCAGGGGGGAGTCCACCCCCAACACAACACCTAACAATACCCCAGTGTCACCACCCCTCACAGACCTGTGACCTAGCGTGTTGCCTCTGGTTAGTATCCCTTCGGCCACGCTATCTATCTCTCCCCAATCCAGGCCCGCACATCCACCTCCTGGCGATCTTCCTCGCCCCCGACCGTGTCACTTCATATCCCCCCTCTGGAGGTTCACCTCCCCACGTTCCTGCTACCTCGGACATAACTGTCGCCAGCTGCCCCCTGAGTCGGATTGCCATCCATCCCCTCCCGGCTAGGATCACATGCGGCTGGTCATCAGTCTGGTGGAACATGCTTTCCCACTCTCCCGGGTCATACTTGAGGACGGCAACCAGGCAGGCTAGAACATAGTCGTCACATCGGAATAGTGGCCACTCATTGAAATCCGCCTGCTGGGGGACAGACAGCTCGACTATTTCCATGCTTGGCTGTTCACACGGGAAGTCTACCCAATTCTGAGGAACGTATCCTCTCACCGCCCTGTATAGCTTCATTGCGATTAGAGTAACTCTTCTGAACACTCTCCTTTTCCCCTCCTTCAGGAGGCTAGGGGCGGTGGTCGTGCGACTAAGTGAGTCCAAGCTCACCATCATGACTCTGCTCCCTATATCAGCGCCTTCCCCCCCATTCCTTATCATTACGCCGTACCAGTACCGTGTTTCATAATCATGCACTGGGATGAACCAGAACCCTGCCTCCAGCGCCATCCCCCCCAGTACACTCAACGGGCCCCCCAGCGCCGCTGACAAGGTACCTGGGTGGTCGCTCCCCCATTGCAACTGGGGTACCCCCTCTGCAGTCTCCCCTGCCTCAGTGGGTAGCCTCGTGCTGAAAACGAATATCTTCTTGTCACTCGACTCTCGGGGGGACTCAGAGCGATTCTCAACCAATGCTGCCAGAAGACCTGCTCTCAATACCTCTTTATCCATCTGGAAATCACCCCACGGTCCCCTTGGATCCATTCTGGCCCACTTCACACGGAGCGCTGACAGCATGGACGCTAGCCTTGCCACTGGGGAATGGTCGGGTCTAGTGCCAGGTCCTGTGCTTACGGGGGTGTGGGCAGGAGCAGGTCGAGGGTGTAACTCCATCCTGCTAGACACCCTTCTCTTGCTCTTATCATTGCCCACCCGCGGGGGGATTGGGCCTACTCCATCCGTTGTTTCTGCTGTCCTCCTTCTCCTACTTTGTAGTGCCGTGGAGGCGCGACCCAAACACCTCTCATGCTGTCTGTTCCGAAATCCTGCGGGGCCGAGGATCTGCGGGAACGGGAAGGGTCTGCGTGGAGCCATGGCCTCACCTATGATCTCCACGGAGCAATCGTCTGGAAAGACCTCTGCTGTGGAGGGGTTTGGAGGGCTTTTACTCTCCGGATTGGGGTCTGGGAGGGAATAGTGAGCTACTCGACCAACGTCATTATCCTCCCCGCCCCCAGTCTGACTTGTATCCAACCTGTTCGATCGGCTGTCATCCTGCACAGGATCTCCCATTCTGGAAGGAGACTCTCCTCCCTCTGCCTCGATGTCTCGGTCCCTCCTTCTCGGAGTCAACACTACTCTAGGGCGTAGCCTGACTCGGCCCGACGGTGACATGGAGGGGTCATGACTTTCAGGCTTGGTTCCTCCGTCGCCTCTCATCCTCACTACTCTGTGACTCCCAGGGCGGGTCCCCTGTGTGTCTTCGGGGCGAGACCCTTCCTCTCCTGGCTCTGCACTCATCCAAACCCGCCCGTATCTACGTTCTCCTGGCATCTCTACGAGGGGCTTAGTGAATAGACGGGTTGTGGACTTAGAATCCGGGGGTATACTCGGCTGTGAAGGTAAGGCAAAACAGCCACTCCCTCCAATTTTCTCAATTTACCACCGATTTCGCTCGTTTTTGTCTCAAACGTATTCTCTGTTGGAGCCCTCTCTGTTTCTCGTGGTCAGAACAGGAAAGGGGAGAGGAGAAGGAAGGATCGTACTTCGTCGTTACAGAACTGTATATATAGACGGCATGCACATCTGCAACAGTGCAGCAACACTCATGCGAGCCATGATGAGCCATGCGCCGAGCTCAATGCATGCATGCATGCGCATTTGCAAATTGCCGTCTACATGCCCCGGTGATGCCCCGGTGTCATGCCGTCCAGATCTGCCGTCTCCATGCCGCGTCTCCTCTGAGCAATTCTGAGCATCTCTGAGCAGTATATCCATTGAATTTTCATCAACGATTTTGGTCAATCCATGGAGGTCGATGGTGCACAGTCCTCATTCACTCTCTGAGAATGTCAGATAGATGGGCACCTTGCCTGTATACAAGCGAATAAGTTCAATGTGCCAGGTGCTGCTTGACTTGGGCACAGACGCACGTACCCGTGAATAGATCCTGGAGGCTTGAATTCCTGCTGTAGAATTCTCCAGGCACGAACTACACGAAACCTTCTGTTCAATTGGATTGACCCATCTGGTGCAGTGGGCCTCGATCATACTGCAAAAAGTCTTCTGCTTAAGTGTTTCTGCTTGTTAATTGGTGGTACTGAAGAGTTTTTCGTGGAGCCTGCGCATGTCCACGTCTTTCTGCTGCCCACACACATAGGCTCTCTATCACTGATACGTGCTTTCACATTCGGTTGTTCTTTATGCCAAAACTGCTTCCAAGTTTCCTTTTCTGCCCTCTATGGGCTATTTTTTTCCGGGTTGAAGCACCCTCACTCGTAGGAGCTCTCTCACTCCTTGGACCAGACGCTGTTGCGTCCCGTAGCACGTCTGCAATTCTGGACGAAATATTTCCCTCTGGCCGTGCGAGGGTGCTTCCGCACCTCTGGTCGATGAACTTTCCGGGAAATGAAACCATTCTGCAAGAAATTCGAGAGGAGCTCATTAGACTCTCGAAACGGGACCCTGACGCCACCCGCAGAGGTATCCATGCAGGTAGTTGGAGGTCTTCTTACGAACTAGAAAAGCAGAGCGGCCACTCGTGTGTACAAGCTGCGATTGACATTGCTGAACATAGGGCGCGAGTGTTGGGGAAGGAATCTTGGTATGTGACGAAGATGTGGGCGAAGATTGACTATGCAGGAACGAATGGGCAGATCCACAATCACGGCGGGGACGTTGCGGGGATCTGGTACATCGACGCTGGGGATTCGAACTTGGACGATGGGGCTCTTCTCTTTTATCCCGACGCAAACCTGAAAAACCCGAAAAAGACGGGGGAGGTTTTGTTGGTTCCCAAAACTGATTTGATGGTCTTTTGGCATGCTCCGATGATGCATAAGTTGCCTTTCTACTCCTCAAACAGACCTCGAATTGCACTATTGTTTCGAATTGATGACGTGCAGTCGCCACCCACGAGGGACTGGAAAGAGTGGCCCGGAGAACCGTTGACACAAGAGCATGTCGAACGGCAAAGGGCTGCCAGTGTAAGGCCGCAAACAAGCCTTCGGCAGGATGGAGAAAGGCCAGTCAAGAGACAGAGTATCGAATGGTCAGGAGAAGCGTGGACAAGACAAGAATTGTGAAATCTGGGCCGCATGCGAAATCCCAGCTGCAGACAATCAGAGTTATATAAAATGATTGGCTGAGTGATGCATCGGCTTAGCTAGCGCTGAGCTAGCCAAAGTTTGTTTTTTAGCTTAGCGAATCTTAGTGCTAGCAAGCTATTAAAGCTCTAGGCTAAGCTGAGAAAAAAATGCTAGCCGTTGGCTTAACTAACCTAGTAGCTATTAAACCAAGATTTTTTTTTTTTTTTGAGATGCATGATTTTCTAGATGATTTTCCCTTAGAAAACGAGCTTTTGTGTGAATGAATTTACATTTAGCATGGTAAGAAACATGCTCAATTGTTTGGCTAATTTCAGCTCATCAGCCACTAGCAGTCAAGGGCTCTTTTTTCGGTTAGCTTTAGTGCTAAATAATACTAAACTAATTTAACATCTCTATAAACAATTAATTAATTAGCTATAAGTATTTTGTTGGCTAATCATACCGCTAATATTATCAGATTAATGTGTTTACAGCTTTAATGATAGGCAACTATTTTAATATTTAAGAGTAGCCTTGGTGTGCGATGTTTTCAATTTTTCTTAGAATTTTTCAGTATACTTTTTATGGCAAATTTATGCTTGCTTTATTTGAATAAACTTCAATTAATAAACATGAAGAAAAAACCTCCAAGCTAGCCTTTAAGTCACTTATGTCTATACTTATATCCTTTTATCTATAGATTACAATGTAGTATGTGGGTCAATAAATTGAGGGCTAGATTGAGGGGTTTAGCATCTAGTTTAACATCCACCTAGACATCCACCTCTAGATTCAGCTATACAAAATTTGAGAACTGAGGCATCTGGCCAGCCGGTGATTCAGCTTCAGCGGTTAAAGACTTGGCCGAAGATGCGAATCCAGAATTGGGACTACCACAGTCCTCACTGGCTTGACGTGGTTGGTTGTCTGGACAGCCATTCGGCCTCTGCGAACTCGCATTTTTGAGAAAGAGCCTGAGTCCTTGGAACTAGAGTTGAACCGTCTTCTTGAGGAGAAGGCTGTGGGGGGATGCGGCGGCTGATGGAGCTCTCTCGTTGAAGCTTTTGCAAGAGCGCATCTGCCGAGGATGTCATTTGCCCTAATTGCAGCCTCGTGTTCTGCAGTACCGCAAGCGAACTGCGGGGATGGTCTGTGGAAAAAGGGGATGGCCGAGTGGACCCGTCTGTGTGTTCTCGTACAGATTTCTGGTGGGAAGAGAGGGTGGTCATGTCATCGAAGGACGGTGCCCTCTCCTTTCCGAAGAATCCTGCTGCTGCTGCTTTTGAATTATGAGAGGAAAGGTTCAAGGAGCCTGTCAGTGAGGACTGCACTGCAGAAGCGTCTCTTGGTTTCCGGTTCATCGGCGGCGCACTGGTGACCAGCACTTCAGATGCGACCCCAAACGTAGGGGGCCCTCTGAGCGCTTCGCCTCCGGTGGGACTTGGCATTCTTGATGGCGGTTTGAACAAGGCTGCTTTGGCCTCGGCATGTCCTTCTGTTCCCCCCGTATGCTGGAGTTGAGCGGGATCCTGTATGCGCGTGTGTCTGAGAACTACAGGTCTGCTGCCAGCCTCGGGAGCCTCAGGTTCCGAGGCCGATGCTTCAACGTGCAGGACTGAAGCAGGGCCCGGGGGGCGGGCCTGGGCCCCGGCAGGAAGTGGGGAGTGAGCGGAGAGGGCCCCTGAGGGAGGGGGTCTCGATTGGGTCCGCTGTAGGGGATGGTGGGACGGGGGAAGTGGGGGGCGCACAGACGCTGACTTCGAATTGTTGCTTAGAGTAAGGAGCGGCTTGGCAGGAGACCCGTTTGCATTGTGGACTGATATGGCTTCAGAACGGAGGTCGTTGCTTTTCGCATTTGAAGCTTCGGGTGGTGAGAGTGCTTTTGTGGATGTACCGCCTTTACTTGTGTTGCTGTTTGCGTCCCCTTTTCCGGCACGCACCCACTCTTCCGCAGCTGCCAGGAGACTGCTGACACGCAGAAACTGTTCCTCTGATCTTTGAAGTTGCTGCGAATAATGAAAGAAGAGAGAAGGACACGCAGAAACTGTTCCTCTGATCTTTGAAGTTGCTGCGAATAATGAAAGAAGAGAGAAGGACACGCAAAAATTGTTCCTCTGATCTTTGAAGTTGCTGCGAATAATGAGGAGAGAATCAAGGAGACAAAAACATCAAACACAGAAGAGTATGGACACGGCTACAGACAAGCAGTATGAAGAGATGCATGGATCGAATGCTGGCCAATGAATCAGTGATGGATGAATTAATGGAGGAAGGAAGGGAGCAAGGGAAAACGAGAAAGCCACTACCGCTCTAATTCCTTCTTCCGTTTTCCAGAGTGGAACTTGAATCTGATTACTTAAGTAAAATAATAATAATAATAAAAAAACCACTCTAATTCCTTCTTCCGTTTTCCAGAATGGAACTTGAATCTGATTACTTAAACAAAAAAAAAAAAAAACCACTCTAATTCCTTCTTTCGTTTTCCAGAATGGAACTTGAATCTGATCAGCAATCATGAAGATGCCGCGTTCTCCACTGACCTGTTTCAGGGCCACAGCCACTTTCATGCTTTCTTCCTTTGCCGCTAGTGTTGCAGCAGAGACGGCAGAGTCGGAGCGTGCATCTCTCTCCTTTGTTCCTGCTGCTGCTGCTGTTTCCTTCTCCCACAGCTTCTTCGCTTTCTCCACTTCTTTTTTCACCTCTACCTGCATCTCGGCTCGCAGCCGTTCCAATTCTGCCCCCCTCCTCGCCTCCTTTCTCTGAAGCTCTCTTCGAAGCTGCAGCACTTCCACCCGAAGCCTGCGCATCTCTCCGGAGTTTCGTTCCGCTTCTGCACGGAGCCTGTGAAATTCTGCAGGCACCTGCATATGCTCATGTACAAATGCTGTCTGCCCCTCATGCGACTCTCCGTCGTCACTCTCTCTCTGTGCGTCCTCTCCAAGACTCTCCTCCTGCCCACCAGTTAACCCGTATCGCCCTCCTTCCCCCTTTTTCCCCTTCTGCTTCTCCTTTTCTAAATGAGCGTGCTCCTCTGGCGCATTTCTTGCTCTGCCCTTCTCATGCCCAGCTGACAGTCTCAACGGAGGCACAACAGCCACCAACCGATTCTGTCCTGCTGTCTCACGTCGCAGCTCGACATTCTCTTCACTGGGAGAAACAGAATGAGGAGCTCGGGGGGATGGGGGCAAAGCAGCAACTATAGGGGTTGGCCCGTCTCCTTTTTCTCCTTCATATGGAAATCCAGAGGTCGAAGCAGAAGACCCGCGCCTCGACACAACTTGGCCCCGACTGTGCCCTCTGGTCTGTCCAAGTTGTTCTCTCTCCCACCCCCTTCTTTTCTCCACCACTTCTGCGTCTTCATGTGGACCCCCGCAGATGGGCATGGAGGGGGGGGGACGGTAAACAGGTATGAACATTGCTGAAGATGCGGAAGCAGATGAGTCTGCCGTGACGTGTTCATCTTCTCCTTCCCCTCTTGTTCTCCCCCTTGATCTGTTACCCCTTTCTCCCCCCTGCTCTCTTTCTCCTACAGGATCATGCATCGTCTTCCTCTCAGGACTGCAGAGCCTCGGCGCCACACGAATGTCGACCAGGTGCCCACCAGTCCGCAAGTCGGACTCTCCCATGCTTGGGCAGACAAGCGCAGAGGAAGATGTGTGGAAGAGGGAAAGCACGCCCTCGCTGGGGTCTCTGTCTCTCGCAAAGAAAGCAGAGTTCGGCTCCCTCTGCAAAATGCATGGGGGAGGGAAAAAAGAGAGTTCAGCTCTTCTTGCGGGAAAAGTAGACCTGCGGCACCCGTCAGGAAAAAGCCTTCTCAATTCACTTCTCTCTGCACACACACAGGATCTTGCATGGAACGCAAAGCTATCGTCACTTTCAAACGAGCACAGACACTCGGACATTTGAGAGGCGACATGTTCCCCCCCCAAAGAAAGAGCACATGCTTTCAGGCCACCCTGCAGGACCCTTCCTGGGCCTCCTCTCTACACTCGATCACCTGCAGATGTGTATCAAACGATTGACCCTTTCTGCGGCTACTTAACGAGGATATCTTCCTCTCTTTGTGTATCTCATACGCTGACCTTTCTAATTGGAACCCGGGGGCGGCGTCCCCATTTTGGAAGTCCTTCCAACGGCAGAGGACCAGGAGGAGAGGCAACAGGAACAGTACCAGAAGAAGGTGGGGTGCTTTCGTCACACTCCTTGGACCTTGCCCGACTGTTGGAATTCGGAATCGTGTGTCGACTTGCCTGAGGAAGTGTCGCTCCACGCAAGGAAGAAGAGGAAGAAGCAGTGGGACGGTCTACCTTCTGGTGGGTGGCTCTCTTGAGAAGATTCGAATGACTTGCAGATTTTGCCAGAGAAGGCACGCACGTCCCACTCTTATTCTTCTTTGAAGAAACCTTTTGAGGGTCTCCAGTCGTGTGTGTTTTTGCCTGCGTTTCTCTCGCGGCCACGTTCTCCGACCCTTTCGCGCTCATTCTATTGACCTGGCTTTGTTCGGTTATTCTCCTTCCACGATCGACAGGATTCTGATCCGACATGGTGGCATCCCGCGGTCTCTAAAATCGGTGGCGGAAAGTCTTTTTCCTTGCCTCTCTGCCACCAGCAGCTCGTAAATCAGGGGATGAGAAATCACTTTGATGTCTTGCTGGCAGAATGTGTGCTAAGAAGCTCTATGTATATGCAATTGTCCGTCAAGCGTCTCTGTTCGCATGCTGTCAAACAGTCTCCGCGTCTTTCGTTTGTCGAGTATGATATTTGACTTCGAGTCGAATGGGCCATGTGTATATAAATGCAATGACTGCTGCCATTATCAGTGACATACGTCGATCGGATCATTGCATGATGGATCGACTTTGGATGACATTCCGAGGAATTTCTATGGAAGAAGTGGCAATTAAGCCTTGATACACGTGCAGGCTCGCGGAAATTCTGAAAATTTCCGCTCCAAGTGCGCGCGCAACATGCATGCATAGTTTATATAGTTTGGTCGGGGCATAACCCGCGCGCCTTCATTTTTGTGACACATGCATAAGCTTTCACCTTTAGCATACCTGTGATTGAGGTTTTTGTTACGCATGCCGCGTCCCCGTGTATGAGGGGCGGATACCTTATTGTAATGTCCCTACGGGACATGCCGTGGCCCCCAGGGGTGAGATAGGGTGAGAGCACTGAGAGGTGCGTCCATGATCGTGGTATGCATGCAACAGGTTCCCCTTCCCATATTAATATATGGTGCATGACAAAACCCTCAATCACGGTTGTTGGCTGTGCAAAGGCATAGCCGCGGTATCTGTAAATGCCGTAGAGGGCCGGAGATGGCTGGACGGGCTTCAAGACGGTTGAGAAGAAGAAATAAGAAGAGCTCTGCTATTAGAATAAGAAAATTCATGACGTACAAGGACTTCGCTAACACATGGTGTTAACATAAATAAACGTAAAAGAGAAAATAAAATTGTAAGCACAGCAATACATTACTAATAAATCTTTAACAACTTATTTTTGCTTATAAAAAAAAATCACAGTGCTCCCCGCTTAAATCTACTTATATTTTTATTTTTTATTTATGGAGTCAATATATAGGTCTTTTACATACAGACACACATGCTGTAATATTTTTTTCATTTACTTTCATTTATATTTTGGCTATTCTAGTAGTAGCATAGTAGTATATGTAGTATAGCCAAACATTATATATGCTTTCTATTATCAACTTGCTCTTTTAAATCATCTAGCTGTGATTGAGACTGTGAGCTAGTCTATAAAATGTTTGAACACAACGTTATACAAGTCCCAAACTACATGTTTACTACGCTTGTTGTATTAGTTACTGTAGTTAATTGTGTTTACTTACTCACTCACCAACACACTTAGTCACTGACTTACTGAGTCATTCTTGTTTTCCTCACTAATTCACTCACTCACTGTCTCACTTGCTCACTCACTTACTCCCTCATTTTCCCTGTCTCTCTTCAATCACTTACCCACATGCCCAAAGTTAACGGCTTCCATTAACAGTCTCACATCCACACGCCTGAATGGCTTTTGTTCACACACTCGCTCTCTCTGTCTCTCTTCGTTTATTTCTATTTACCCACAGGCCCTAGCGGCTTGAAGTTCTGTTTACATATTAAGTTTCATTCTCTCTTAGTGACAGGCTGTCTCTATTCATTCAGGTACCCATACGCCCATGCAAATATCTTCTGCTGACATGCTTGTGTGAGTCCTTGTCCCTCTTTATTCACCCACACGCCCAACCGGCTCCTGTTCACCGAGCCTGTTCACACACTCGCTTTCCCTGTCTGTGTTCATATACCCACACTATCGTGACGCCCCAAACAGCTTCTGTTTACATACTCGCTCCCTATGTCTCTCTTCATTATTCTTCATTGATTCACTGCATAAGGCCCAAGCGGCTTTTGTTCACACACTCTCTCTCCTTGTATCTCCTTGTCTCCCTTCATTCACCCACACGCCCAAGCGGCTTCTGTTCATACACTCGCTTTCCTTGTATCTCTTTGTCTCCCTTCATTCACCTACACGCCCAAGCGGCTTCTGTTCACACACTCGCTCTCCTTGTATCTCCTTGTCTCTCTTCATTCACCCACATACCTAAACGGCTTCTGTTCACACACCCACTCTCCCTGTCTCTCTTAATTCATCAGCAGGCCCAAGCGGCTTCTGTTCACGCACTTGATATCTCTTCATACATCCACAGGCCTAGCCATAGGCCCGAGCGGCTTTTATTCAATGACACATAATTGATCTCTCTTCATTTATCCACGGGCCCAAACGGCTCCTGTTCCTAGCTTCTGTTTATATACTCGTTCTTCTTGTCTCTTTTTCTTTGCCCGCATACCCAAACAGTTTCTGTTCACACACTCGCTCTCCTTGTATCTCCTTGTCTCCCTTCATTCACTCACACGCCTAAGCGGCTTCTGTTCATACACTCGCTCTTCTTGTATCTCTTTGTCTCCCTTCATTCACCCACACGCCCAAGCGGCTTCTGTTTACACACTCGTTCTCTTTGTGTCTCCTTGTCTCCCTTCATTCACCCACACGCCCAAACGGCTTCTGTTCACACACTCGTTTTCCCTGTTTCTCTTCACTTATCCATAGGCCCAAGCGGCTTCTGTATGTTTCTGTTCACACACTTGATCTCTCTTCATTCATCCACAGGCCTAACCAGCGGCCCAAGCGGCTTTTCTTCAATGACACACAATTTATCTCTCTTCATTCATCCACGGGTAAGCGGCTTCTGTTCACACACTCGTTCTCCTTGTCTCGCCCGCATGCCCAAACGGCTTCTGTTCACAAACTCATACATACTCATAAACATGCTCGCTTTCTTCGTCTCTCTTCATTCATCTATCTGCAGGCCTAAGCGGATTCTGTTACTGCACACACTTCCTTTCCATGGCATTGCCTCTCTTTCTCTATGTACCCGCACACCCAAACATTCACGCACCGTGACCCACATGCCCAAACAGCTTCTGTTCACACACTTACTTACCTAGCTTTATCCACAGGCCCAAACGGCTTCTGTTCACATCTCTCCCTCTTGAACTCACCAAGCGCTGGACCCATACGCGGTGAGCCTCTCCACAACATTTTAAAGCGAATACTACAGCATCCATAACGACATACACTATATATATAGTTAGTGTTACCTTAGAAATCGCG
>JAHBMJ010001114.1:0-12500 GCA_018398765.1 Chromera velia | reverse complement strand
CCCCCTTAATAGCTGCGATCTGCAATTTTGCTTTTACTGCTCCTGCAATCTTGCTTGCCAATGGTGCGCAGCCGTTTTTACTTGCTAACCCCCATACAATTCTCCGTACCATGGCTTGAAACGCTGGAGCCAACACGCCATCCAACAAAATCATAAGTGGTACAAAGTCTCGCATCGACTCTTTACACGGCTTCTCATACATCCTCCTCTTCTCTGTTTTATGCTGTGCAAGGGTGGTATGAATGTCTTGATGCAGATATGACTGCGCGTCGTGATCAAACATCTTTATATCCATCACTGTGTCTCGTCTTTTTGTAAAGAGTGATCTGCCATCGAAGTCCCCTTCCAACCCCTCCAATACTTCTCCCTCTTCTCCGACACTGGCCTCTCTCACTTTGGGAAGAAACCCGACTTTATGCCCTACCTCTTCTAACAGCTCCCCCACTTCCTCTGCAAGCTCGTTATGTCGCATATGCACTAACCCCCTTGTGGTATATTGCTCCACGTGTCTGATGCTCCACTCTTCCCCACACCCATCACATTTTTCTGGTGGGTCACTCACCCCCATCCCTGTCTGCAATGCTATGGCATCCCGAAACTCCTCTCAAGAGACACAGAGATCGTCTTTCTCTCTCAAGAGTACGTTTAGCCAGGCTCTTACTTTCCCCTCCTTCTGTCTCTGCAATGCGTACATCTGTGTAGGTGTTGTTCTTCCCTCTGCCGCTTCGTCTAGTAACTTTTTGAACATTCGCTCCACTCATACCTCCTTCCACTCTAGCCTTCCGCTCTTCGTATCTTTCTTTTGCATTCCTGACTGCCTTCATGTGAAGGGGCTTTCTGTATGCTGCATCTTCGGACATGGCTGTATGTAGCCAGTGCGTTGCTTCTGTTGACGTCAGGTAGGGGTCAGACTCTCTTGCCTGCTATGCTTCTGTTAGTGGAATGAGACCTAGTCCTCCATCTTTCGTTGGCAACCTAGTTGGCAACCCCCACGCTTTTCTCTCCCACTCTGTCATCTCCCTTCCCATAAGGTTAGGCAGAAAGTCTTCTCTCAGGGCCTCTTCTACGGTTTGTATTTTTGCGGTTGCTTCTGGGGAGACTCGAAGGGTATACGTCTATTCTGCTTAAAGGGATCAGTAGACGGCAGCATACACTTCATGGGGGTAGAATTTTACTGCACCGGCTAGATCTTTTACGGCCTCTGCCCACTCCTTCGCCTTCTCTGCAACATATTTTCTCTCTCCTTCCTCTGTTCCAACCCATGCGCCCAAATATCTCTTTCCTTCTGTAGTCATTACAATATTCTCCAACCCTGCCTCTTTGAAGGCCTCTTCCGCTTCCTTTACTTCCTCTGCCCCTCCCTTCAATATAAACACTGTCTTCTTTACCCGCGGGTGCACTCCTTTTGGGAGGCCTACTTCCTTCAAGTCTTTCCACTACAAAATGGCCTCCACTGCTTTCCTTCGCCCTGCCGCAATATCGTCTGCGAAGGCACTGTCCCTTATCCTCCCTCCTCACCGCTTCTTCCTGTTTCTTAGCTCTTTTAGAACAGGGATGGTGGCTACTGTGTAGATGGACATTGATAAAAGGTCTCTTTACACTGTCCCTTCTTCACAGAGCATGACTGTCGTCACTGCCTCCCCTCTTGCTATCACCACTATTCCTCCTCTGTACGAATTGAAGATGTACATGGCTGCTGCTGGCCAGTGAATCCTTATGGTGATCAGTGCTACCCTCTGTAAAAGCAGCTGAAAGGCACTCTGAACATCACACAACAATACACCCACTCCATCCTGACACTCTTGATACAGCTATCTCATATAAGCGGCAGCTGCCTCTCTAGGCTGCCTCTACTCCTGCTCTCTGCCCCGGACTGAGGTTCAAAGTTCTGCAAGCTGCCTCTGCTTCGTCCCCCGCTCTCCTATGCACCAGCTTAGCAGACAGTCTTTTCTCTGCCTCTTTCACCCCTATGGGTCTCAGTCCTCCATCATCTTTCTGCAGGGCAAACTCTGTCTGTGCTTCTAAACAAGCAATCTACTCCCACTCTACTACTCCATTTGCCATCTTCTCTGTATACGCTGCAATCCCGGCATGGTATCGGGTGCTAGCCTCACCGTACCTCAGAAGCATGTCCCTTGTTGTGGCTGCATCAACCCCGGACGGCCCCTCTGCCCCCTGCATCTCTTTCACTATCGCTCCCACGTCTGCCTCAGTGAACACATGACGGGGGAGTGCGGAGAGGCCTGAGGCTAGGGTCTTTTCTAGGTTCTCTGGCTTCACTGGGGCAGGGGAGGGGTGTTTCTCTCTGAGAGCGTCTGCAACTATCTTGCTTGGGTTGTCCTTTAGTGGCGTGTCTGCGCTGTCTACCCCTCTCCCCGCTCTTTTAGTCACCCAGCGGTTAGCTTGCCACACCTGCCTTCTCCACATCAGTCTTATAAAAACCTTTTTAACATGCTCTGGGTTTTTCCTCCCTTCCTTTTTCCTCTTTCTCACCGTTCTCTAAATGGTGGCCCCCCTTTTCTCTCTAACAAGGGACTCAATCTCCCCCCTCTCCCAGGCCTGCAATCAGGTGTCAATGACTCAGGCGTGCTACTGCTGATGCGGACTTCACTCCCTCCTGCCTTTCAAGCGCCACCATCTTTAAAATCTGTGGGGCCTCGTATGGGACTTTACCTTGGTGGGCTTCCTCCCACAATGAGGCTATCATGTTTACAAGCTTCTCCCCTGTCCTCCTCTGATATCCGTTCTTTCGGGGGCCATACGGAATATCATATAATGTCCCCCCGCACTCGGTGCACGCAATCCACCTTCTCTTCCATGGATCCGTCGGCTCTGTTCCGCTCCCTTCTATAATTTTGGCTTGGGGCCTATATGCCTCCCTGTACCTCTCGGCAAAGAAGTTGGGGACTGGGGTGTCAGTTGGTGGGAATGAAGAGAAAAGGGGTAGATCGTCAGAGGGTTGGGTCTTCTGGATGATTACCTGCTTTGCTTGTGCGGTCTGTCATCGCAAAACAGGTTTCCACACCTTCTGTCCCTTTCCCGTCTTCGCTGCCTCATTGTTTCTCCTCCCTAGCATGTTTCCACACTTGCCTCCCTTTTCTTCTTCGAAGCAATCCCTACACCTGTGCTTGGATCTGAAACACCCGCACCAGCGGGGGTCACACTTCGGTTCTTTCCCCTCCTTCCTTGCCGTTTCCCTACAGTTGCAACACTGACCTGTCCTTTGTGATATGACATTGTGCTAACTAATGGGAGCGGACGGACCTAGGGGGGGACCTTCCTCCGTTCGGCTGGACTTTTCTTGCTTTTTTTCTGTGCCTCCGTCCATTCTGTGCAGTCTGCATGAATCATGGAGGTTCAGTCTCCTCCATGCCTTCGTCTTGTCTGCGTTGAAAGGGGTGCACTGAGACACATCTGCTGTTGGGTCCGGCTAGCTGGTTGGGGTGAGCTGAGAGACGGTAGGGGCGGCGGCTCTCGCTATCATAGGAGATACACTGATGTCGCTCCCGTTCAGTGGGGATGGGTTTCGATCCTGAGGAATGGGAGTGCATGTAAGATCCACCATCTCACCTGGTGCATCCCTGATAATAGGAGGGAATAGGACTGTGCGGTCGTCGACTGCTGCCAACAACTTTTCCCATATCCTCTTTCTTCTCTCTCTGTTCTGCCACCAGTGGGGGGTCCCCTCCATGAACACCGTCAGCTCTTGGGCTGCCGTTCGGATACGAGCAGCAGCTTTTAGTGTAATTCTATCTGCTTGACCCCCTCTTATTTTCTCTATTGCCCAGCCGATCACGTGGGCGCCACAGTCATAGCTATTGTCCTACTGTGGTACCCGGTCATCTGAAGAAAACAATTTCACCGATCCCCCTTCTCTCACCAACCCTGCGTTTCTTGCTGTCACGTCACGGAACGGCTGTAGTGCTACTGTTGGATGAAACGTTAACGGACGGAGGGAGTTGAGCATCACTGCTTTCATCCATGCGATCTACTCGTCATCATGCACCCCCCATTCCCCTCTGCTGAGAGAAGCTGCCATCCAGTGTGCATCTTCGTGGTTGAAAGCTACAAACAGCTCACTTCCATCGAAATGCTGAAATCTCTTTCTTATACGCTCAAGCTTAATCCTCCTTTCCATCTCATTCTTTTCTATTTCCCTCTTCTCTTCCTCTGCTATTTCTTTCCTCCCACCTTTTCACTGTGTGAACCATACGCCCTCCTCTCCCTGCCTTTCTACGGGCTTCATGAGTTCTGCTGCTTGGGAATTCACAAAACGGACCTTTCTGTCGCCCAAAAAATTCTTTTCCCAGCACGAACGCTGACTTACAGAAGAAGTTGATCATGCTGTCGTTCATCCATCTCCCTAGACCCAGCCGGGCCACCCCATCCCGATTCATAGTATGTCTCTTCTCCTTGTGCTTGAGCCACTCCCATTGGCTGGACTCCTCTCCCTCTATTTCTATCCCTGCCTCGTCTAGTGCCTCCCTGACTCCGTGAAGTCACGCAGCCTGGGGGCGTTTCCTGCAATTGGTGATGAAGAAGGGACCACGGGAGGACGATGGGCCGTAGCACTCTGTTTGTGTAGGTCAAAGGAGTTTGCACTGGGCTGACTGACCGCATCATTCCCCCCCTCCCCCACCCTCGCCCTCAGCTGCTCCCGTGCAGCTTCTGCCAAAGGTCTGGATAACTCAGAGGGAGGGGGGTTATCGTAGATGTGTGCACGGGCTGTAGATCCACCTGTGAGAGGACGATTGACGGTTCTCTCCATCTTCGGTCGTCTTCTTTTTTTCTACCTTCGTCTCTATCTATCCAAGCGTTCCTCCTCCTGTTCCACTACCCATCTACACTTCACAACGAGATCTCTCTACGTTCTCTCCAAGTCTCTACACACTCACAAGTCACAGCACTTCGTCTATCAAATTTACAAATATGGTTTCACGACAAAGTTGGGTGGAGATGGATATGTTGCTGTGGCACTTTCGAGATCTCCGCCTTTTGGCGGTCTCTCAAAGTGTGAGGACCACCTTTTTCTTTCTCTCATATCTTGTCGTCTATCAGATGGTGCATGTTTGCCATACACACGCTGTATACAGTTCAATACCTGTAAAGCAGCGGTTTTTACCCCCGCGGCTGCACCACGGGGCTCTTAAATTTGGTCTGCAGCGCAATTTAGCTTGCCCCACGGCGGTACCGCTGTGGGTTTTCACCTGGTTTCAAGCGTTCACAGCCCTGCGGCGGCCTCTAACCCCTTTACAAGTCTTGATGGGTCATATCAAATATATCTATAAGTATTTTACAGTAGGAATAAGTCATTCTATTATGGTTTTAAACTATTTCAAACATGAAAATAAGATAAAATAATATAATTAATATAGGAAATATTAAGAACAAACAAAAAATAAATACACAAAAAAACTAGTAACTCATTTATTTTTAATCTAATTCACAATAAAAGAAACTATAAGTCATAGTCTGATCAACAATCATGGTGTGACATGACTATTTTAAAATTGATCGAATTATTTTGTTGATTTGAATGCATTGCAGAGAATGATTTTTGAATTAATCAATCAATTCACTTACGATTTTATGCGTGTTCATACGATTTCCAGGCATCAGAGTGACATACTTATTTCTTTTTAAAATCACAGTCATTCACATGACCATCTGATTCCAAATCAGAAGTGCACTGCCTGAAGAAGGTTACGTAGTCGGGCACTCGTTTTTAAGTACGGGTCTGACCTCTGGTTCTCATCCCCTCCTTGCTTCCCCCCTGTGACGAGAGTCTCAACTCCTTCGCCACTGCGACAACTGAAGAAATCAAGGATCTGTCTGACACTTCTGATTCCTTGTTGTCTGGACACACCTCGTCTGTATTACTTAGAGACTCATTCTCGTCTGAGTCCGAATCACACATTTTATTATCCGCCAGATCGTGAGGGAAGACTTGTCCTCCCCTCCTTCCCTTACCACCAGACACGAGGGAAGACTTGTCCTCCCCTCCTCCCTTACTACTAGACATGAGGGAAGACTTGTCTTCCCCCTCTCCCTTACCACCAGATGTGAGGGAAGACTTGTCGCCCCCCCTTCTCTTACTACCAGACGTGAAGAAAGATTTGTTCCCCCCCCTTCCCTTAGCACCAGATATGAGGGAAGACTTCTCGCCTCCCCCTTCCTCACCAGACGCGAGTGAATAAGTCGAACTGAGCGTATCCTATGAGATTCCTCTCTATGGCGGCGCCTCAACTTTTTTTTTGTAGGCTCCGCGGCGGCGCGGCTCCGCCGTGGAGTGGACCTTTTTGCTGGGCTTGGCCGCCCCGTGGCGTGCCGCCGCGGGACTCCACACATTCTGCGCCGCGCCGCTCCGCGGCATGCCGCGGACAGGAGAAAATTTCGCCCCACGGCCAAGCGGGGTCGCTCCGCAACCCGGCGGCGTTTGCCGACAAACGCCGCGGGCTTTACAGGCATTAAAAAAAACGACGGTCAAGATAAATATCATCTGCACCTGAATCAACCAAAACTCTGACAGGTACACCAGCCACTCGACCTGAAAACACAAACAACCCCAATTGATACAGTTGTCGGATAGCGCGGGTCCCGAAAGGCAAATGTAACCCGATTTATTGGTCATTCGACTTTTTTTTTTCCATAGGTGCGGCTAAGGGCCTTAACAGATACCATGGCCGGGGGCCACGGCAAGCATGCAGATCGAAAAAAAGAACAATACTTCGACATTCAATTTCGGTGCTCTTATGGTGCTCTTTCAACATGTTTCAACCATGTTTCAACCAAACTTTTTGAAACGTGTGCGGGCATAAGAGCGACTAGCTACAAATCTGCAGCTTTTGCCCTCGAGAAAGTCCTCCTGAATATGGCGTGAGACGAAGTGTGCACAATTGACTTTGTTTTCGTCCGTATGGTGTGTGGAGACGGGTGCGGAATTTGGTGGTCGTAGACGGAAGAGAAACTGGGGGGATAGCGATGGAAAACGGGGGAGAGCAATCACGGCCTTCCGTCCCAGGCGAAAGCCCACGCCTGGGTGCGATGAACCTCGGCGTGGTTTTTGCGTGGGACTTCACAAACTGGGAGCAGGCGGTGAGCAGTGGAGAGATCTGCGCTGAAGTTTTGGCCCTGACCGACAAGGATCTCTACGAGCGTTATGAGAATGTGGGGATCCCTGCAATAGACAAGGAGAACCTCACGGCGTGCGTCAGAATGTCCAAGCTCATGCCGAAGGTCCGTCCCCTCTGTAACTGCTCTCGCATGGAAGCAAAAGAGGCAGAGACAGGAGGGAACGTAGGCATATTTTTTGTGAATGTACGTACGCAACTGTATGTTTTCGTTCCTGCATGGCCGTGCTGTGGTTGTCTGCCCTATGCGTCTGGTCATGTGCATATTCGTGTGCGTGAGTGTGTCTGTCTAGGAGCCTGTCTACGCACGTGTGCATGAATTGCGGTGTAGATGTGTTTGTGGTCGTGAATCTATGTAAGCGTGTGTTTGCGGAAAGTTGTCTGGGTGCGTGGAAGCCTTCTGTCAGGCTGCATACCGAATCCCCCCGGATCGACACGCATCCAAGTGTATTGGTAAACAGAAGCGAATGTGCGTCTAAGCCTCCAACCCATTGAATAAATATATATATGATTGTCTGTCTGCATGGATGGCCATATGCAGGTGAATGGATTGCTTTTCAGCATGCTGCCACAAGGGAGGGATCTCTCCCCCGCCAGCTCTTCTCTGCACTCTCCCGGGGGTCATGTGGGTGTAGGCGGGGGNGGGGGGGGGGGGGGGGACCTGACGGGGGCTCCAGGGGAACCTCAGCAGGGTCACGGGAACAGCAGCAGTACAGCAGCAGTATTGCCGGTCCAGGGGGGCGTTCCCCCTCATGCCTCGACAGGGGACGTCTTTTTTTCGCCCTTTGAGATCCTCGCGATGGAACTGGTGAGGGAGAGAAACACCTTCCACAACGTTGCTCGGGTTTGCGGTATCGCTCCACACGCGAAAACGCAGGCAGTGCTGGTGTTGGAAGAGAAGGAAAGGGAAGGGACTTCCGAACATGGCGCTTCGCCAGGGGGGGGAGGGGCTTCCTCCTCCTCCGCCTCCTCTTCCTCTTCCATTGCTCTCTCCGGGGAAATCGAAGGGGGGGGGGGAGAGGGGCCGATGAAGTTGACACCTTCTGCTTTGGCGAAACTCTGCAAGGTCTGTCTGTATGCTGGAGAGGGAACGTGAGGGAAATTACAGCGACACTGAAAGGACGAAAGGGAAAGGAGGGGGAGAAGCCGTCTCGCCATTCGTCCGACAGTTGAATGAAAGAAATATCTTCGCCTTTGCCCTCTATCGCGAGATGTTTGTACGAATATCTTTCCCGTTTCGTCATCCATCGTTGCCTTCCTTGACTGTTTCTCTTTTTCCCTCTCTCTCTCTCTCTCTGCAGTTACCCCTCGGGCTTCGGTTTGAAGAGGGAGGGTTCCGTATCCGCATCGACAACATTGGGGCCAACAGAGAGTCAAGATACTACCCTACTCAGATCCAGGGAAGCCGATTCTCTGAGCCCTCAACTGAAATCTGGGAAACCATCGCCGGGGCCATTTGCGGGGCTCTTGAGAAGCATCTCGAGAACACGCTGCACCTCGGAATCCTTAAATGCAAAGCTCACTTTCAACACCAAAACCCGCCCTCGCCGTTGTCTAATCGATCCCTTGCGAGTACCCAGCAGAAAAGGGGAAGAAGCGCCCATGCCTTCAGATGGCATCGTCTGGATACAGTGAGTGCACCCCCCCTTTCTCTCTCCGACAGCGAGGGCAACAGAGGGGCGCGCCGTCTGTCCGAGAGTGGAGGGACCTCAGGGGGGGGGAAGGTGAAGGCGCCAGAGGGAGGCAGAGAAGGGGGGGGGGTTGACATCATCTCGCCCTCTCAAGGGGCTCGTGTTTTTTCTGGTCTGAGGAAATCTGTTCGCCCAGCCGGACCTGTCGCTGGTGGTCTTGGCGAGGGCCTTCTTCCCTCCTTTGCAGATTCCGCAGCAGCAGCATCAGGCAGCTCTTTGAGGCACAAGCTGACACTTCCGATTCCCGGCAAGGCCTCTCGAGGCATTGGGATTACGTACGAGGAAGAGGATGAGGAGGAGGAGGATGCCGATGTCGAGGAGGGGCGTGAGTGGACTCGCGTGCGTAGCCCTGCCACGGCTGTTGCAGTTGCAGCGGGGGGGAGGGGGGGGACCTCGGTCCACTCCGGACGAAAGCAGAGTCTCCTTCTTCTGCAGAGCCCGACACTCTCGAAAACAGCGGGTGGACACAGAGCACTCCTCTCACCCTTGAGAATGCTCTCCCCTTCCAAACGTATTCTGAACCTCTCACAGTCCCCCTCCGCCTCCGCACGATCTGCCACGTCGGTGGCTGTGCAATCCCAACGACGCAAAGAGAGAGCCTTCGCAGCGCTTGTCGACGGTCATCACGACACAGGTTTGTTGATTTGCCTCTCTCTCTCTCTCTCTCTCTCTCTCTCTGTGTGTGTGTGTGTGTGTGTGTATGTGTGTGTGTGTGTGTGTGTGTGTGTGTTTGTGTGTTTTCACGTTGCTTTGTTAGTCTTTCTTTTTCGCTGTCCACTTGCTTGCTTGTTTTTGTTCTTTCACTGTCCGTCAATATGGTTGACTTAGTGTGCGATGTAACCAGATGAAGACAGCCAGTTCCACAACCTGACGATGAAGGAAGGAGAGGGCAAGCTCGAGTGGCTTTCTGCTTGCATGATCGATCGGTTACACTGGATGGATGGATGGATGGATGGATGGATGGATGGATGTGGTGGAAACACGTTTTGTCTATCGCTTTGTCTGTCCATGAGAGTTAGTGAGTGAGTGAGTGAGTGAGTGAGTAAGTGAGTGTGTGTGTGTGTGTGTGTGTGTGTGTTTGTGTGTGTGTGTGTGTGTGAGTGAGTGAGTGAGTGAGTGAGTGAGTGAGGGTACGCGTTAATGTGAGAGTGAATGTTCACCTGTGTTCAGAAACGGAGTAAAACCAAAATGCACTTTTCTTTCACCTAATTTCCCGCCCTCCCCCCCCCCCTGCAGCGATGTCCCCGACGTCGCCCTTCACGCGACTGCAGAGCCCAAAGGTTCACGGTCTCACTGTGGCACCTGAGGAAATGGGGAGAGGTTCCAAACGGTCCCTGTCTCCGCAGGCAGCAGGAATTTCGGGGGCAAGCCCAGGGGGAGCACAGCGAGGCCGAATGGCTGCTCTCCGCTTTCGCAGCTCAGTTGACCATCCAAGGGGTGAAGACGGAGGGTTGAGAGAGGACCCGAACGGTTCCCTCCTCCCTCCCCTTGCCTGTACAGCTTTGTCGCCCTCTGCCGCTTTGAGCCCCTCACCGCTTGCTCTTGCCGGGGTCGGGGGAGCGGTACCTCGTCTCCACCCTCGCATGCCTCCTGTGCCCCTTGACATTCCCCCTCCGTTTGCGCACAGAGATGCAAGGCCGCGCATCAATGCCTCTTATTCTGCTGAAGCAGCCGTCGGGTGAGTCTGTCAGTTCTGTCACCATTCACTTTTAACGAAGAATTTGGGCAGGGACTTTGTCGTTTTTTTTCTACGGGATTCTTTTTTCCTCCCTCCCTACACTTCTTCTGAGGGAGACATCAGACAAAGCTGACAGACTGCCTTTAAATGTTTGTCAAGTGACCCCATTCCTCCTTTTCATCCAACGACAGACTCCCACTTCCTTTCTTCTTTCTCTTCCCCTCCCTTCCCTTCTCGTTCCACGTGCAGACCCGACAAAGGCCCCGTAGATCCTCAACTTCTTGCGGTCTTGCGCGGGATCCTGGATAATGCGGTCGGTCGGTGGGTGGAAGGAAGGATCTGTCTCAACATCTCTCTGTATGCTCCTTTATCTTTCTTTTTTTCTTTCTTTCTGGTTGGCTGCATGTCTCTTCATCTGGGTTGCTTGTGTTTTCCTACCCCCTTCCATCCCCTGCTTGTTGATCTTTTGGGTGGCGTTTTGTCCTCAAAGGATTTTATTCTGTACCGCGAATTCGCTTTTGCAGGTGAAACCTCTTTCCATGCATTCCCCAATAACCTTGCTCAGCTTTCTTGCCTCCACTTCTGTCCTGCGTTCTCTTCCCCCCTTCTCAGAGGAAAGAGATCGGCAAAGCCCAACTATGCAGGGGCTCTCATTTGCCTGGACACTGTTCGTGGCTTAGTTTCATAAAAAAACTGCCCTGAGTGAACCGAAAGTACTACGTCCGTGTGTAATTCAGTGAGTGGGTGAATGAATGAATGAATGAGTACGTGAGTGAGTGAGTGAATGACTGAATTAGTGAGTGAATGTATGCAGATTCAAGGCATATACCTGGACCCAGAGAACGGATCCTGGGTGGCGTCGCCCGTAGAGGACGGTCTGATTTCGAACCTGACTGCTCCAGGTCCCGCCTGCTACTCTCTTCAGAAACTACCCGAAATTGCCAAACTCGCAACGCTCCATCCTGCAGTCAGACGTCCAAGAAGATATGCAGCACTCATGCAGGCTGACGCCCCCCCAAGTACGCGGAGACTTGCAGAGAGCACGGCAGCAAGGGCGAAGAGGGCGGGAAACCCGAAGTTGCCTTTTCCTCTCGGGGGTCTCCCTCAAAGAAGGGGCGATGAGGAAAAAGAGAAGGAAGGAGGAAAAGGGAAGGAGGGGCCAGGGAAGGAAAAGGAAAAAGAAAAGCAGCTGAAACCGTTTGGGAGGGTGCAACGATACTCCATCAAAGAGCACGGCCTTTTGGAGGCTTATTTCAAGGCAGCCCATCACATCCTCCGACTGGCATCTGCAGATCGGATGGCAGAACTGCACGAAGAGATTGACACACTCCTGGAGCCTTTCCCCTTTTGCGCCTCTGTAGGCTGTGCTGTGGGGGTAGATCGTCAGTTTCTCCGCTCCCTGCTTGTCAGCGAGGCCCCCTCGTTTGTGTGGGGAGGCGCGACGGGAGCGAGAGAAGATGGAGGGGGTGGAAGTGGCGCCGCCCTGGTTCCGGGCTCAGAGTTGGCGTCGGGTGAAGGAGACAGGGACGTGTCTCTCGGTGAGACGGGCAGGGGGGGGAAGCCAAGTAAGAGAGTTTGGCTGCAGCGCCGAGTGAGAAGCACCGGGGTCCTCGAACAGGAAATCTGCGAGGCGATCAAGCGACTTCCAAAAGTCAGTCAGCGAGTGAGTGAGTGAGCAACCGGGAGAGCGAGGGCGAGAGAATGATTGGCGGTGGGCAGAAGGGGGGGAAAGTGAGTAGAGCTCTTGAAAGAGTGAGGGACTCAGTGAGTGAGTCCGTAGTTAATGAGTGAGTCACTATGTTAGACAAGTTGAAGGGAAAAAAATCTATTTACTTGGTTGCCTCTCTCTCTCTCTCCCCCCCCCTCTCTCTCTCTCTGTGTGTGTGCGTGTGTGTGTGTGTGTGTGTGTATGTGTATGTGTATGTGTATGTGTGTGTGTGTGTGTGTGTGTGTGTGTATGTGTGTGGGCGGGCATGTGTGTGTGTGTGTGTGTGTGTGTGT
>JAHBMJ010001113.1:5000-35954 GCA_018398765.1 Chromera velia | reverse complement strand
ACAGAGGAGACAGACACCGCCAAGAAGAGACACACAGCGAGAGGGAGCGCGAGATGTAGGGGAGATCGCAAAGAAGCGAAAAGCAGGAAGGAACCTCGGATCACGAAGACCGAAGAAGAAAAGAGAAGAAAAAGAAAACAACACACAGACCCACCTCCGCCCGCCATGCCCCCTGGCTGCTTCCCTCTGCTCCCCCTAGTCCCCGACCCCCTCCCACGGGATGTCCTCCCTGAGCTTCTGTGCTCACGAAGCACCGCATTCTGATGCATTTCGAACTGCTTTGCCATGTTGGCAGTCACAGCACGGTACTCTGCACCCGTTGCCGGCCGCATCTGTGCCTGTGTCGGCATGTCTGCTCCGAACCCCGGCAGGGGCAGGGAGGGGTTCGGATTGGTGCCGGGGCACACATTCGTGTACTGCACGTTCGGCAGGGGGTTCGGGTGCTGTTCCTCGATCAGATGGGTGGCGGCAACTGCAGAGGGAACGGGCCTGACCTTTCCCTCTGCGTCCTCCACCTTCGCCTTCTTTGTTGCCACCGTGCCTCTCCCAACCTTCTGATTCTCCTTCTCCTTCTCCTCGAGGTCCATCAGCTCCGACTCAGAGGGAAACCCTGAAGGAGCCCCCCCCTCGCCCTCCCCCTTCTCGAAACACACAGCAAACCCCGCTGCAGCTGCCGCATCAACGGACATCGAAGGTGCCTGCTGTCCGGCCATCGAACGCTTGAAGGCCTTCGAGTCTGTGTCCATGCTCACCACACCCCCTCCCACTCCTGCACCCACGTCTCCCACACACACCTCCTCGTTCTCGGCAGTGTGGACGTCAGGGGCGATGCTGCCTGCAGGGGCACACAGGCCAAATGCAGCCCCCGCATCGGGACCGGCACTCGGCATAAACGTCGACCGACCCGCAACGGTGGAAGGCATACCTGTGCAGAGGGAAGCGAGGGAGTTCTTCCCTTTCCCTGCCCTCCGCTCAACTGCTCCAGTCATCGCGGTGTCCTTTCCGTCCTCCTCAAGGAGAAAAGCAAAGTCTTTCGGGGCGTCAGTATTTGTGTTTGTGCTCTTGGTTTTTCCGGGCGTGGCCACCCCCATGATCTTTTTGAACATGCCATTCACCCCCAGATTCGATGCTTCGAAGTCTGGGTGAGGAGCAGAGACTTTCAGGTGTTGTTCGGAGCTGTCTCCGAGGAGGTCCCTTAATTTTTCATCAGGACCTTGGGAGTTCTCATCCATCTCACTTGACATGTCAGCCCATCGCTTGGCGCAGTGGAAGTCACGAAGCGCCATGGTGTCAACCAAAAAGAGGAAACCGGGAGACGATCACAGATCAGAAAGAATAGAGCAAAAACACAAGATCCGCCCTTAGGTTTCTGATCAAGTTTCCTCGTTTCGACCGTGTGTCACCGGTATGATTAGAAGACAGTATTAGGTTTCTGATCAAGTTTCCTCGTTTCGACCGTGTGTCACCGGTATGATTAGAAGACAGTATTATTGCTCGGTAAATCGAGTGCATGGAAGAATTAAGAGGCTGGAAGACGACTGTACTTTGAGGAAGAGGAGGGAAGGGATCGGAAGAGTGATGAAGAACTTCAGAGATCTTGCACGAGGGCATCGATCGTTGGATTAATTATGATTAATTCGCTGCACGCGAAAATTTTAGGGCGCACGCGCGGGCGGCGGAATCGTGGCCGCGGGCCCGGCCATGCACCATCCCGCTGGCACCGGCCGCTGCAAGTATATACGGGTCCGCACAGAATCTGACGCACTCCGTGCGAATAGCCCGGAAAGCTAAGTTATAACATCAATTGGACTAGCTCGGAAGCACTCAAGTTTTGTTAAGTGCCCTCTCAGCGATATTTCCGGGGTATCAGACTGCGTGCCATGTGCGTTAGTTTTTTAATCGGAGATTCATGTACATACGCGGCCTTCTACCTCAACTCTACTCAACTCTTTGTTACTCTTTGTAAGTGCCCCTCAGCTACGCTTTCCAGGCCATCTGACAAAGAAGTCAAACCATCGTCACTAAAGAAAGAGTCTCCAGATGCTCAAAGTATCGAGTGTCTGTCCCGGTTTGCCGAACAAACCTTTCTCCCTTCTCATCGTCGGATCCCTCTTCCATGAAGGCCAATCTTGTCTGCTCCTCGTTCTAACCTCCCTGAACCTAAGTGCTACTTAAAAAAATATGATCAAGATGATCTCTATTTGTGGCATTGTTTTTTAAGAGACCGTCCATGCTTGCGGCGTACACGGTCAAGACACCGTCCAGATATGCGGCCTTGGCTTTCAAGATACCGTAAATGATCCGCACCTGCGGTACGGACTTTTAAGCTTATCTAAAAATGTGGCTTCAACTTTTAAGTGGTAGTTAAGTTTAGGCTAGGCAATGCACAGTGGTTAAAAAAAAAAAAATCTGAAAACGTCTATTCTTTTTTTTTTTTTTAATTTAAAATTTTATTCTATATATAAAAAAAAATAAAGGTTAAATGACTAGCTTCAACTAGAGTTTGAATCATATCTAGGATCCCAGTTTCACTTTTAGCTTGGTAGACGCTTAAAAAGATTAACTAAAACTAGCTTTGACTAGAGCTTCGAAATGTATATCGTCCTAGATATCGTCAAAGAGCCAGTCAAAGAACTTCTCCTCTGTTTGCTCTTCTGTCTGCATCTATGCATCTATCCTTCTTGTCACTCTTTGTATAGGACAAAAGAGAGCCCCCTTTTCCCTTCGCCTGCCCGCTCGCCTTCGTTCCTATAATCCCCTTTTGCGATGGTCGCTGCGTGCAGTGCCATACACGTAGACTTCATTCATTTTTTAACAGACACAGCAAAGAGAAGAGAGAAAAGTCTGGTGACAGTGCAGTTGAACAAGGGAAAAAACATTGGTTGGTCCATGTTTACTGTTCAACAAAGTCGATGATGAAATGGTGAAAACACTAGTAGAAACACTAGTAGAGACAAATGTACAATAACAACTAGGACTAGAACTAGAGTTGAAACTACGGTTGAAAGATGTTTAAAACTTTGAGTTGAATAATAAGTTCGCAAGGAAGTTAGTTTAAAAGTACTTCTAAAAAGTGCTCCTCTAGGTGCTCCTAGAGGTGCTCTAGGAAATCCTTCATAGAAAAAAAGAAAAAAAAAAATCTGGAAAGGTTTATTTTTCTTTTTTTTTTTACTACTGTGCGTCGCCTAGAGTTCAGGAAGGTCCTCGTTCTCTTTCTTTCTCTTCTTTCTTTTCTCTAACAACATCTCTGACACTCCAGTAAACTTGAAACGCCGCGCCATAGGCGCGGTAAAGCGTGGCCAGACACTGCTTTCACAATTTTTTTGTCATATACATGCAGGAATCACCGGAAGGCAGCGGGCGATCGAGAGACTAACAAAAGAATATGAGGAGACAATTGATAACTTAGAGACGACCGAAGGAGCGTTAGGGTGGGGAAGGAGGGAGCCGCAGAAGAAGATTGATAAAGCAAACAAAAAGAGCGAGGAAGCCCAAATCACATGCCGTTTCAGATCGATTTTCAGGCCGGAAAGCCAACGCGGATCCAGAGCCGTGGCTCGAACAACGAACAATCATGCAGCAGCGGCCAGGGCAACAGACTCTGGCGGGCCCCGAGGGTGGGGTCTGATACCTCAGCTTAGGCTGGGGAACGCCCCGCCCTGCTAGCTCTGGCGACAGATAGACATAGCGGGAAGGCCTTAGGGCGGAACATATCAATCAATCAATCAATCAAAAAATCAATTCTTCTTTCTCTTTGATCTCTTTCAGTGTAGACTCTGTAGAAGCTGAAGCTAGGAGGCCAACGCTTACTAACACTAAGAGTATAGTGAGCGCTAACAGGTGTTGAAACTAGCGTTGAGAGAGACGTAGCAGCTTGCAGGGATTGGGCTGAACTAAGAGGTTCTAGACCCTTTCCCTCATAATACGGAGATTCTAAAAGTTGGGTACATGCTAGTGCATGCGTAAGTATGCAGAAACTCTACTTCCGCTTCGCGGCCTCCTTAGCCCACAAGTTGGGCCAGTGCACTCTCTCCTGCGGATCGACAGACAAACAGTCAGGCGGAAATTCGAGACGACTGCTGTTCTAAAAACTAATATAAAAACTAGTCTAAAAAGCAAGTCCAAAGAATCTTGACGGGGCTCTGGCGAGACAAGAGGTGGAGGTGTGTGTGTGTGTGTGTGTGTGTGTGAGAGAGAGAGAGAGAGAAAGAAAGAAAGAAAGAAAGAAAGAAAGAAAGAAAGAAAGAAAGAAAGAAATAAAGGAAGGAAGGAAGGAAGGAAGGAAGGAAGAAAGAAGAGACAGACAGACAGACAGACAGACAGACAGACTATATGTTTCTTCTTCTCCCTTCTTTTCTTCATGAACACAACAGACAAAAAGAAAGAAAGAACAAAGACAAAAGCACAGCACCAACAATCAAACAGCGTGGGCAGGGGGCCCGAAAGGTGAGAGTTAAGCGCCCCTTGCCTCTCCACCTCCCGACAGACTTTCACGTGATCACTGGTTTCACACGCTACTCCTCTGCTGCTTCCACTCAAGACAAGACAGACAGACAGACAGACAGACTATATGTTTCTTCTTCTCCCTTCTTTTCTTCATGGACACAATAGACAAAAAGAAAGAAAACAACAAAGACAAAGGAACATCACGACAACTCAGACAAAGACAGACAGACAGACAGACAGACAGACAGACAGAAAGAAAGAAAGAAAGAAAGAAAGAAAGAAAGAAAGAAAGAAAAAAAGAAAGAAAGAAAAAAAGAAAGAAAGAAAGAGTCAACAGGAAAGTCAAAAGAAAAGACAGCTGCAGGAAAGGCCAACATTGCATCTCTCAACGTACCTTCACTATGAGTGCGAGATCATAGAGGTCTCGGTCGAGTCTCACCTAGACGGACATCTTTCCGTCTTTCTTTTGTTCTTTTGGGTTTTTTTCGATCAGACTCAAATCACTGGGGTCAGCCCGATACAACCAATCCAGACGTCCGAAGAAGCGAGTCTGCTCCACCTTCCTCTCCCGTCAGGACTCGTGATTGAAGATCACTTCAGAGATCTCATCGACCAAATCATTGACAATTGAAACCATCGACAGAACAGCCGCATGCCGACGGACTGCAGACGCACAATCTCGCAGAGGAGCAGCGCAGTGACCGTCACGACCAAAGACGGCAGACGACGAATCACGCCCACCAGCCTTCCTCCTTGAATGTAGAACATAGCACAGTGTCTCCTGAAACACCCATGGCAGCAGTTCCGTATCTCGACCCTCCTGCTTGGTAATGCTGCTGCCGGATAGAATTTCAGGTGTCCGTCAAGGGAGGTATCGAGACCTGTGGTGGGACACAAAGGCGAGATCACCCCTGTGGTCCCAACTTCCAGCAGAGAGTATCGTGGGGGTTCACCAGCTCCCCTTTCACCAGTGATGTACCGCCAGAGACCTCGTGTTTCCACCGTGGAGCACACGCAGGGGCGCTTTCCTGGTTGGTGCTACACGTGCAGCCTCAAGGACGAGCGTGGCCTCGGGATCAACAGAGAAGTGAGACCAATTAAAGGTTCATGGGCCGTTACTGTAGTGGTGCTTCGTGTCTGCAGTGTCACCCTTGCAAGGACACCTGCATGGAATTATATAAGCCCCGGACCCTGCAGGCCTATCCCTCCCTCTATATGTTAGCGTAAGCGGTGGGGATGGTGTATTTCCACAAGGGTAGACGGATCGGGCGATGATGGCGTTCTGCATCTGCGGAGATGCCCCATTCCTTGAGATGCTCCCTTCCGAACTTAGGGAGGTCCTGCATCAAAGAAGAAATAACTTCCGATAGACCTGAACTAAAAGAAGACAGGAGACAGAACAATAGAGTGATGGGGATGAGCCATAAAAGAAACCAGCAACAGAAGAGCTGTCATGCAGGAAAGATATCCGGGGGATATATCAAAAGAGGAAGTCCCACGTTCCTCTATAGTTGTATATCGATCAACATGTACGAGGAAAGCTTCTCAGTATAAGCATTCGGTTCAGTCTAATACATAGAAAGCTATATAGCTCAATCATCATATAGCTGATTCATCGATCGTCGACGTACTGCACATGTACTGTGCAGTGTGCAGCGATATTGCAGCGACTTGACTGCGGGCATGATCTACATCTTATTGAGGGTTCGTGGATGCATAGCACGTCCCAGCATACCGGCCGTTGGTTCGCACGGTATTGGGTATCGTGCTTAGGCCATGATCTACATCTGCCTTTTGGGACCGGGATCGCTGAAGTTCGCGTGTACCCTGTCGCCTCGGGGGGCAGCTCAGCTCTGTTGAGATCAGCTGAGAGGCCCTGAGATCGCACGCACTCGCATAACACATTTTTTCATTTTTGGGGGGGGGGGTCGCTTCTATCTCTGTCCATCACGGTGTCACCCAAATTCCAAAATGTGCCCCTCGAACAACTCGGACGGAGCTGTGATCACATATACCTTAATTACTTCACACATGCGTGCCCCTCAAATAACTCGTACGGAGTTGCAAGTACATGCTCACGTGGTCCCGAAAAGTATACTTCGTGCGCATTGCCGTGGCCCCCGCCCCATGCATACATGTATACACCTGCACAAGACATGCCCAAGCCCCCGATGGCGCAACGCGGCGGCGGGTCATACAGATGTGCATGGACCAATTAGAACCTGCCGCAACCTCCCTGAACCTAAGTGCCACTTAAAAAAATATAATCAAGATCATCTCCATCTGCGGTATCGTTTTTCGAGAGACTGTCCACGCCTGCGGCATAAATGATCAAGACACCGTCCAGATATGCGGCTTTGGCTTTCAAGACACCATAAATGATCCGCGCTTGCGGCACAGACTTTCAAGCTTATCTAAAAATGCGGCTTGAACTTTTAAGTGGTAGTTAGGTTCAGGGAGGTCCCCGCTGCCAGACCTTAACCGGCTCAAAAATTTTGAGGGGAAAAAGAACAGCCCTCTGTTCCCTTTTCCCTCCTGAACTCAAACCAACGACCCTAGGAGACATCAGTTTGCCTCTCTAGACTCTCTCTAGCTGCTTGGTGTAGAAAAAATGACTCCTAGACTCACAGGGAGTCCAAAGAACAGACGTCTGAGGTCTGACACCTGAAGAGGCCAAAGTAGCCTTCCTGGACTCAGAAGTTCAGAAAGGGCTGTGGTACATCAATGATGATAAAATACATACCAACACACTCCATCTGGTCCAGGTAACTTAGTTCCAACAGGGGATAAGGAATGGTTGATGCACTGTGGACTTCAACTGACAAGTCTGCTCATAAACAGAAAGATACACTCCAGATGGCGCCCTATATCAAATTACCGGAAGGGCTTTTTCCTTCTTGAGCACTTTAAACCTGCAGCCATCACATAAAGGTACTCCTCAACACTCATATGCTCCTGTCTGGAGGGAAAGAGTAGGACAGAACTACTTACCGGGGGAGCTGGAGGTCGATTAATACCCCTGAGACGCCAATTCTCCACAACAGGAACACAAAACAATCTCGCCTTCCCACAACCAGCAGACTCACCAGGAACCTATCCCACTGGCCTGGGAGGATGACAACAGACACAAAGCATTGAGCAAAATTGCTGGGGATCGATTCTGCGGCCTCCTGGTAGAAAGAAGGAATGTTGCTTTGGAGGCCTGGGAGGTACTTTCCTGACTGGTCCAGACTGGAGCTGCCAGACACGCCAAAGCAGATCAACTGCGCCACAAGACTTCACCCCGACACAGAAGCAAGCTGTCTAGTACTAAGGGAGCGGAATTGTGCCAGTTTGAGTATCGGTACTACTCTACACAACAAGGTAGACAGGAAGGGACGAAAGGACGAAATGACCCTTTTCTGTGTATTAGTGTGCTTTTTGAGCATTCTGAGCATAATTTCGGGATTTTGAGAGTAGCCCCAGAAGGTTTTGGCCCAAATTCTTGCATCAATGCACTCAGCGGCCCCTGGGGACCAATTTGGTACCTTTCTAGGCCCTAGGCGCCGCCGGAATCGTGTGGACCGGCTTAACCGGCTCAAAAATTTCAGACCCTTCTAATTAGTCCATGCACATCTGTATAACCACCTTCCACGTTGCGTGTGTATGGGGTCGAAGTACTACCCGGACGGGCAGATGCTCCCATACTTCCTTTTAATACCTAATACCTAATACCCCGGCCGCGGTTAATTCGCGGCACTCGAGCTAGCCGCGTGAGCGGTCCCCGACCCCGCGTGGACCCCGACCCGAAGGCCGGCCGGGGAGTGGCACGCGCGCGCGGGGGCGCGGGCCCGCTTGCCCCGGCGGGCCGCAAGATGCCATTCAAGTGCCCCGCCCCGCGCGAATAATTCGGAATCTTTTCGGACCTCGTATTCACAAATCACAGTGGCACTTGGCACCGAGGTTTGTCTGAAGTGAGAACCTCAATATACCACTACAATTTTGTGTGTCACCTTCCTTGCGTCAAGACAGCTTAGCCTTTTGGGGTCCCCTCTACAAGCGGTTTGCATTGTGAGACTGCCGTCACCCTTCTTCGCGAGTGACCGAAATTCCTTTTTCAGCCCTCAATCTTTGTCGTGATCTCCCTTAATTGAAGCAATGGCGCTCCGTGACTTCCACTGCGCCAAGCGATGGGCTGACATGTCAAGTGAGATGGATGAGAACTCCCAAGGTCCTGATGAAAAATTAAGGGACCTCCTCGGAGACAGCTCCGAACAACACCTGAAAGTCTCAGCTCCTCACCCAGACTTCGAAGCATCGAATCTGGGGGTGAATGGCATGTTCAAAAAGATCATGGGGGTGGCCACTCCTGGAAAAATCAAAAGCACAAACACAAAGACTGACGCCCCGAAAGACTTTGCATTTCTCCTTGAGGAGGACGGAAAGGACACCGCGATGACTGGAGCAGTTGAGAGGGGGGCAGGGAAAGGGAAGAACTCCCTTGCTTCCCTCTGCACAGGTATGCCTTCCACCGTTGCGGGTCGGTCGACGTTTATGCCGAGTGCCGGTCCCGATGCGGGGGCTGCATTTGGCCTGTGTGCCCCTGCAGGCAGCATCGCCCCTGACGTCCACACTGCCGAGAACGAGGAGGAGATGTGTGGGGGAGACGGGGGTGCGGGAGTGGGTGGGGGTGTGGTGAGCATGGACACAGACTCGAAGGCCTTCAAGCGTTCGATGGCCGGACAGCAGGCACCTTCGATGTCCGTTGATGCGGCAGCTGCAGCGGGGTTTGCTGTGTGTTTCGAGAAGGGGGAGGGCGAGGGGGGGGCTCCTTCAGGGTTTCCCTCTGAGTCGGAGCTGATGGACCTCGAGGAGAAGGAGAAGGAGAATCAGAAGTTTGGGAGAGGCACGGTGGCAACAAAGAAGGCGAAGGTGGAGGACGCAGAGGGAAAGGTCAGGCCCGTTCCCTCTGCAGTTGCCGCCACCCATCTGATCGAGGAACAGCACCCGAACCCCCTGCCGAACGTGCAGTACACGAATGTGTGCCTCGGCACCAATCCGAACCCCTCCCTGCCCCTGCCGGGGCTCGGAGCAGACATGCCGACACAGGCACAGATGCGGCCGGCAACGGGTGCAGAGTACCGTGCTGTGACTGCCAACATGGCAAAGCAGTTCGAAATGCATCAGAATGCGGTGCTTCGTGAGCACAGAAGCTCAGGGAGGACATCCCGTGGGAGGGGGTCGGGGACTAGGGGGAGCAGAGGGAAGCAGCCAGGGGGCATGGCGGGCGGAGGTGGGTCTGTGTGTTGCTTTCCTTTGATTCCCTTCTCTTCTTCGGTCTTCGTGATCCGAGGTTCCTCCCTGCTCTTTGCCTCTTTGCGATCTCCCCTACATCTCGTTTCCCTCTCTTCTCGCTGTGTTTCTCTTCTTGGCGGTGTCTGTCTCCTCTGTCTTTCTGTCCGGCTTTTTTTCTCGGTATGCTCGGAGCGGTCTTTGTCTTAGCAGAAATTTGACTTCATTTTCAGGTCGCTGACTCCCTCCTTTCCTCTCTCTCTCTGTATGTGTGTGTGTGTGTGTGTGTGTGTGTGTGTATGTGTGTGTGTGTGTGTGTGTGTGTGTGTGTATGTGTGTGTGTGTGTGTGTGTGTGTGTGTGTATGTGTGTGTGTGTGTGTGTGTGTGTGTGTGTATGTGTGTGTGTGTGTGTGTGTGTGTGTGTGTATGTGTGTGNTTCTCTTCTTCGGTCTTCGTGATCCGAGGTTCCTTCCTGCTTTTCGCTTCTTTGCGATCTCCCCTACATCTCGCGCTCCCTCTCGCTGTGTGTCTCTTCTTGGCGGTGTCTGTCTCCTCTGTCTTTCTGTCCGGCTTTTTTTCTCGGTATGCTCGGAGCGGTCTTTGTCTTAGCAGAAATTTGACTTCATTTTTGTGTGTGTGTGTGTGTGTGTGTGTGTGTGTGTGTGTATGTGTGTGTGTGTGTGTGTGTGTGTGTGTGTGTGTCCCCTATATCCCCCACCTCCCCTCCTCCCCTTGCAGCTAAGGCCCCTGCCACCAACGGCCCTCAGCAGCAGGTCTCGGCCCAGTCTCAGGCTCAGGGTCAGGCTCAGGGTCAGCTTCAGACGGAGGAGGAGAAGCACAGAGAGAAGAAGCGCATGGAGGAGATCATCAAATTCAAGAGCACAGACACGTACAAGACCTTCGACCGCGCGTTCCCGAACAGACAGAAGGCGAATGAGGGAGGACACAAGAAGGGGAAGAAGCAGGTTGCCAGCATCCTCCCCGCCCTCCCCCAGACCCCGGATGTGAGGATGAAGGCGAGCAGTAGGGTGTTCCAGTCACTGCTCACCGACTGGAAGAGAGAGATTCACGGCAAAGTGGAGACCCTCCCCCCCCCTGAGAGCAAGTGGTGTTAATAGAGCAGAGAGGGGGTGAGGGATGATGTCTGAGTTGCGAGCAGAGTGCCTTGTCTGTTTCTTCTATCCTCCCATTCCCGTCTCTGTTCGTGTGTTTTTTCTTTTCCCTGCCTCCACCCTCTCTGTCTCTGGTCGAGAAAAGAAGGGAAGAGGAGAGAGGCAGAGAGCCTGAAGGAGAAAGGGGGCCGGAATGCAAAGGGTGGAAATTGCAGGGAGCATGAAGGAGGGAGAACTTCAACGGGAAGGAGAGCGCGTTTGGTGCATCTTCTCTTATTCCTTCTTTGCCTGTCTCTTTCTGTTTCCCTCTCGAGCGTCGCAATCCGGCGATTTAGTTTCTCTTTCCTTGTGCTTTGCCTCGCGAGCTTTTTCGGTCTTCAGATGTTTGCTCCCTCCCTTCTTCTTCCGATCTTCCTCTTGCGTTCTGCATCTTTCTGTTTGCGTGTCGGTGTTGCATGGTGTCTGCTGGAGGGTGGGAGAAGTTCCTCCCCTACAGACTGGCCCTTCTCTCCGCCTCCACTTTCTCCACATGTCCCTTTCTCTCAAACCCCTTATTATTATTAGGCAGGATACGTCCCTGACTGGACTTTTAGGGGGGGAGGAAGAAAGAGGGGTCTATTGTACAGATTGAGTCACCTATCTACATGTAGCCAGCAGTTGCTTGTGCCGTCGGTCCGAGTGAGCAGGGAGCAGGGTGCGAGGCTGCTCTCTCTGTGTTGTTTGTCTTCTTCGAAACTGCAGGACGGTCCTCCCGACCTGCTTCAACTCCTGATTTTTCTCTCTCTTCATCCAGTCACACATACCGAACGGATCCGATCGGTCCGGTGGGTCGAGTGGATCTGTGAAAGGTTCCATCTGCATGCTGGAGCATCCTGGTAACTAGACAACAGACAGACAGATGGACCTCCTCTCCGCCTCCACTCTTGCTTGTTTTTTGTGTGTATGTATGGGTGGGAAAGGAAAGGAAAGGAACGGGGACATATTTGAGAGCGGTGTCTGCTTCGTTTCCTCCCTTCAGCATCGATTGCTTGGCTGGAGGGCGGATGGCTGAATTTTCCTTCTTTCTTTGTGTCTGTGTCTGTCTGGGGTTCCGCCTTTCCTTTCCTGCTCCCCTGCCTTTCCCGGATGGACCTGCTGGATGGTCTGCCCCCCCCCTCCCCTTCCCTCCTCCCCGGGGCGACCTGATCGTCCTTGGAGACGTTGGATGGTTGGGGGGGGGGAAGGAGGCATCGAGAAGAAATTAAATGAGGCCGTGAAGAACATAGAGGGAATAGGGGAAGAGGAAGCATGAAGAGAGGAAGAATTTCTCCTTTCTCTTCTGTTGAAAGAAGGGGGAAAGGCGAGGGAGGGGATGGAAGGGAACGGAAGAGGAAGGAGACAGGCTTCCCGACCACCAGTCTCCCATACCGTCTTGATCCAATTCGAATCTTCTTTAGCATGATCGACTCTTTATGTGAATCTGTTTTTGTTTGTCTCTTCATTCGTTTCTGAATTTCAATAATGTTGACGTCGGAGTTTCCTCCTTCGTCAAAAACGCTTTCTTTGCCGTCCTTCTTACTCTCTCTTCACCCTATAAGTCGTTGAATGACAGACAGGGAGATCGCTCCCAAAATTTGTGTGCATGAACATTGGAAGGAATCCGCATTTGTGCATGTGATCTGTCCCACATTGATGCTCGCACCTGCATGGCCTCTCTCTCTCTCTCTCTCTCTCTCTCTGTGTGTGTGTGTGTGTGTGTCTGTGTCTGTGTCTGTGTGTGTGTGTGTGTGTGTGTGTGTGTGCGTGAGAGCTCGTGGCGCAAGACCACAGGAACAAATGGACATTCAGTGACTGTCGGTGAAGAAAAGAGAAGACGCCCGCTTGCGCTCCGTGACAACAACCAGAGCAGATCACGGCAGAGAGAGTGACCAGAGCCGACGTAAGGACCTTGCTTCATTCGTTGCTGGAGCAAAAAGGTGTGTGATCGGCTTCTCTTAGCAGTCTGCTTTGTTTGGACTTCTGTCAGGAGACATCTCTTCTTCCGAAATGGGGGGGAGCGGGAAAACGCGGTAAAGCACCTGTGGGTCTTTTGGGGCTGTCCCATGGGTGGATGCGTGCCTCACGAGACCGTCCATGGGGGCGCTGTGCATGTTTCTTGTGTTCAAGTTTTCATTCTCGTACATGTATGCCGTATTAGTTGAGGTCTGTTGGCTCATTCGTGCCTCCTTCTTGCCATGCAGCCTTCCGAATTAAGGCCGCTTTGTCTGCTCTTGTCGGTTTGCGTGTCAGTTTTACTTTTCGGATCGACCGGCCGTCAAAGGCGGCCTTCAGAGCCGCCTGCGTGCATGCATAAGTGCATTTTTACATGAATGCATAAACACCTGCATGCGTGTCTCGATCGAAATAAAATCGCAAGTTGCCGCGTTCAAGTGATCCCTATGTGTCTGTCTCGGTGGCACATGTCAAAATGAAGCCATCCTGTCATGATTTGGTTCTTCAATTCAAAATTTGTGCCTCTGAAATCATGTGAATTAAATGCATGTAATCTAATGATTAAAGTTGATGCGTTGTACTCTGACATGACTCATGCATGCTAGGACTCATGATGACACTGGTGTCAAACTTTACATCATGAATTTCATGAATGTAACAGAATGTTATCTTCTGGATGTTGCTACTGAACTTCTTAGCTGTTCCCGAGACTGAATCCCAATCTGCATGACCTTTAATTATAGGCTACAGTTTTATAAATTTTTGGGCAGAGTTCCTTCCGTCCTTCACTTGCTTAATTCTTTATTCAAGTTTTGACACATTATATATATTGACCCAAGAAAGTTAGTCAGGGACCGACTTGAAAGTGCTGAATGCTGTTTGGGGGCAGTGATGGGCACTTGTTCATCCTTAGGTCCTTTACCCCCTCGATGCAAAGTTCCTTTACTGCAGGCGCTCTGGGAACCGGTAGCAACGTACTCGCTGGAAGCCTTACCAGTAAGTTAGAGTATCGTTATACTTGATGCATTGCAGCTTCGATCTAGGCTTCGATTTGTACGCTGGACATTTTGTTTGCCCTATAACTCTTTCAAGGTGCCAACTTTGGTTTCGGTTGGTATACGTCCCATGAGAGAGATCCTTTCTTGTCGATTAGGAGGTTTCACAGAAAGCATAAAAGGAACAGAAAGGGAGGTTCCTCGGGCAGTCTAGGATGCATGGCACAGATCACTGACCTCGGTATGGGCCAATTCAGCCAGTAGCATGCTTTAGACAATCACACCAGATCTTTTCAGAAAAGAAAGCTAGAGAGGGAGAAACGGAACGAATAAATGGACACTCAGGCAGAAAGCAAAGGAAAGGGAAGCCTCAAAATGGTTGTCAGAATGGTTGACTTCAAGACCCGTCGGCGAGCATAGGCTCAGCCGTTCATGTGGTACCTATCCATGTAATACCTGACTAAATAATTTTCAGATAGAAAACCGATCACACCAGCACTACCACCAACGTCTGGCCATATTGTTTTTAGGGGGGAGGGTTAGAAAGGGGTAGGGTTATACAGTTCAATTGCATACTCTGCCTCGCTCTCTCTTGTCTGGTAGTTCTCTTTTCACTTCTCTCCTTTGAGTATGTGCTGGTGGGGGAAAGAGACACAGTAGATCCTGCGAAGAACACTGTATTCACTGTCCTGCAGTCGAAGGCAAAAAGATGATCGACGATGCGGTGCATCGATTGTTTACATGCGTACGAACAGAACAGCTTAGATCCAAACTTCACTCACTAGCAGAGAGAGTGAATTTCAAAGAGAGAACAGGAATCGTTGTCACTGAAAGGGTCTGCAGAGCAAGATGGACTGCTGCAGCTGGGAGAAGAGGTATCGGGGAAGAAGAGACATATGTAAGAGAGCTCATTTCATTCATTGTGAACCGGGAGCCAAAGAAGGCAACTGCACTGATCGAAGCTTATCTGAAATGAGTGCACGCGCGTCTTGTATGGTTGTTCAGCCTTTAGCTTCAGCCTAGGCTGCGGAGGGTCGTGGTTGTTCATATTCATGCGGAAGCAGGCTAAGCTGCGGCGGTTTGCTCCTTTTGTTTACAACTGTATGCATGGGTTGCCATTTGTTTCAGCTCAGGCTCTAGTTTCAGAGACTCTAGGCTTAACCACAATTAAGTAAGTAAGTAAGTATGTTTTTAACTAGATTTCTAAATAATTTCAACTAATTTTAGAGATATCTCTATAGAGATATATATACATATATATATACATGCATATATCTAAGTATACACAGGGTTGCCGATTTTTCTGGTGGTAAAGCAAACTGATTACCGGACAACCGGTAATTACTGGTAGAGTCGCCGGCTACCTGTAAAAATTTTGATAAAAAATATAAAGACAAAGCGTAGATTCCAAATCATATTCAAGAAAATCTATGTATGATAATAAACATAATTTCAAGTTATTTGTTTACAGAGATATATTTTATGCTTAACTAATAGTTATTACTAAGTCAATCTAAGCCTTTTTGGCTCAAACTAGCTAACTGTAAACCAGATGGGCACTATATCACTAGCTCTGTGTGCGTAACCTAGGTGTCTAGCTAGGTGTAGAAGTTTTCCGAGTCGGACCAGAATTAATAGCACATAAGACAGATCAAGATGATAGTCGATCGAACAGAAGCATGTATGAGTCTTATAAAGAGAACAGCTAACATGCCTCGACAGATATAAAATTAAAATGCACAGAATGGTAGAGATAAAAGTAAGCGTAAGGCAGGTACACACTAGGGTACACACGCCAAGATTTGGAAGATAATGAGGCAGGCACAGATGTCAGAGAAGCTCAAACTAAGATAAAGCAGGCAGGGACGCCAAGATTCGAAAGGCAGTCAAATACTGACAGACAAGCAAAGACTAGCAGAGACGCTAAAATTCAGGATTCCGAAGTAATCAGACAAACAGTTTTTTTTATTTTTTTAATTCCTAACTTGATTTCTAAGTGTTAAAAACGTTAAAACAAGTATTTAAAACTGTAGATTGGGGGTTGCGCCACAGGTGAAAATTATTTTTTGAGGCTCAATTTTTTTTTTTCTGGCAAAGCTTAGTAATTGAAGTCAATTACCGATAATCTGGTAATTACCGGTAGAGAGGGGTCGTTACCAGACAAAAAAGCTAGCAAAAAAGTAACCCTGGGCACACATAAATTTAGACATGAACTTTGAACTGAGTCTGATCGAACTGAGGTCGATCTGAACATGTGTATCTAGATCTGAACAAGACTTAGACTCTGAAAGCTGAATTTAACATATTGACTAGCATAATGAAATATTTTATCTTTCAATAATCTTTGTAAAATTCTTCTAAAAAATAAAACGTCATTTTTTTTTTCGTTTTTAGCATAATTAAAGCCTATATTTAGTGAACCAATATATCCAGACCGTTAGCTAAACCATTGATTTAATAATTTAATTCTAATTGACTTAAATCTAGGGGACGTACAGTGGTAAAAAAAAAAAAATCTGAAAACGTCTATTCTTTTTTTTTTTTAATTTAAAATTTTATTGTATATATATAAAAAAATAAAGGTTAAATGACTAGCTTCAACTAGAGTTTGAATCATATCTAGGATCCCAGTTTCACTTTTAGCTTGGTAGACGCTTAAAAAGATTAACCAAAACTAGCTTCGACTAGAGCTTCGAAATGTATATCGTCCTAGATATTGTTAAAGAGCCAGTCAAAGAACTTCTCCTCTGTCTGTTCTTCTGTCTGCATTCATACATCCATCCTTCTTGTCACTCTTTGCATAGGACAAAAGAGAGCCCCCTTTTCCCTTCACCCGCCTGCTTGCCTTCATCCCTGTAATCCCCTTTTACGATGGTCGCTGCATGCAGTGCCATACACGCAGACTTGATTCCTTTTTCAATTAGTATGAATGGTGAAACGATAGACCGGGTCACTCCCTCTGTCTCCCTTGTCTCTCACATTCAGTTACTCTATCACCTAGTCCATCATCCGGCATCCCTCAGAGGAGGGAAACAAGAAGGACGTCAGATGTGTCTGAGAGAACCACCACAGACGTATGTGTATGTGTGTGCGTCTTTGTGTCTGTGTCTATCTAGCTGACAGCGTCTCTCGAATGAATACGCGGACCGTCTGAAATGAACACACAAAATAAAGGAAGCGAAAGCAGAAGCAAAGACCATCATATTTACCCAATCTTTGTGATGACTTTGTAATTACTTAGGAGGTCAGCAACGCGAATTGTCTGGCCTCCGTTCTCCTTACACTGCTCAAGCATTACATTGAGTTTCTGTTGCTGCTGAGCGCTGTAGAATTTACTGAAGTGGCTGCAGAATTTATAAGAAAGAAAGGGTGGATGCAAGTCAATGTGAATGGAAAACAAGAAGACATGGTTAGTTTTTTTAACAGACACAGTAAAGAAAAGAGAGAAAAGTCTGGTGACAGTGCAGTTGAACAAGGGAAAAAAGATTAGTTGGTCCGTGTTCAACAAAGTCGATGATGGAATGGTGAAGACACTAGTAGAAACACTAGTAGAGACAAACGTACAATAATAACTAGGACTACAACTAGGGTTGAAACTAGGGTTGAAAGATGTTTAAAACTTTGAGTTGAATAATGTTGTGCCCTAATTTAGAAAGCGGCCGTGGGAGCGGACCCACAGAACGGACGGCCTGCCGAGCGTGCGTCAGGCGCGCGCGCGGGAGTGGACCCATAGAACGAACAGCCCGCCGAGCGTGCGTCAGGCGTGCGGCAGTCTTAACAGTGCAAACAACACAGTTGCAGCAATACTGTCAAAGCAACACATCAACAACAGATGGCAACAGAAGTGAGACTGATCTCAGTATCAGAAAGAAGCATAAAACGTGAACATACAGAGATGGAAAGATGGAAACAGACGTGATATTGCATCCATGTACGTATCTGAATTCACTTGGAAAGCGATACAGACGTGCATACATGCGAAGCCAGAATTACTTGACAAGCCATACAGAAAGGATCTTACCAGAACGACTCGAAGTGACGATGAAGGACCCGACAGACGAGTACCGAAGTAGACTCAAGTAAGTTGTGTGTATGTAGAGCCCCGTATAGCTCGCTAGCTTGCCCACTAGCGGATTCATCAGTGGCAGCAGAGCATTTCCGATTTGAGGGACCTCTGCACCCTTTTCTTTTCGCGCCCTTCTCGGTTTGCTTCGTTCAGGAAGGAGCTTTCTCAATCCTTCCCTTTCTGCCAACATAGAAGAAGCTGAACCCGCTCCACTTGCAAGCCTATTCGACCACTTCAACAACATACCAGTCGATTTGGCAAAGCTAAAGACTTTGGATATCCGGCTGATCTGCGACCCCTTTGACCCAAAGAAACACGATGCAGACACTTGGTGGACCCTCTTCAAGGCTAAGTACACCCATGGGAACTTGAACATCGAGGAACTCAAGGTTCTGGTGCAGAGGCATGGGGTAAGGGACCTTTTCACGGATTGGTTGAAAGAGAAAGGAAACTTATGTGCAAATGAGGCAGCACTGGAGGCTTCTTTCCTCCAAGAATTCCGACCCACACCCTAAAAACAAACACAGGCGGTCTATACTCTCGGAAGCTATCGCCTCTCCCCCGGTGGCGATTTTGATCAACACCTCGATCATTTCCTTGCAGAGTATCGAAAGGCCAGCCCCGGCCATGAAAGAAAAGCACGCATCCTTCCCTTCATTGGGACCCTTTACAAAGGCCTCAACTCGCGATTGACATCCGAACCGCCAATCAACGACTGGGCCCGACTGATCATCCGAGTAAGGTTCCTGCACAAGCAGATTAGCAAAGAGAAGGGACTCGCAAAGCTCGCAGCCATGCAGGCACCCAAGGGCAAGCATAGGCAAGCAGGGAGGACCCCAGACACCCAATTTTCAAACCCAGCCTGACTACAGTCGAACAGCAGTCGACCAGTTGAGAGCAGAGATCGTGGCTCTCAGACAGCAACTCCAGAATAGCAACAGAGGCTCCTACCGCCCTCCCCAGCAGCAGCCGAGCTACAACAACTCCCACAAATCCCAGTACTTCGGCCAGTCCGCACTACCTGCAGCTGGAAGGAACGACCGCAGAGGATCCCGCAGCAAACTACCAGGGTGGGGGACAGTCGGTCATCAGAACTACTGGGGCTGTGGCATTTGTGGCTCAAAAAAGCACAGAAAAGCGGATTGCCCGTCAGGAAACGGGCAGGGCGGCCGGCCCTAGAGGCTGGTCCGGCTGCCCTGAGTGCGAAGTTGCCTCCTTCCCCCCCTGCTCGCAGTACCCCTGTGTATCCTCGAAGTCCCGCACCAGCTCGTGTGTCGGCTGGTGCTGTGTGGGGTGAAGGGGAGAGGGAAGAGGTAGACAAACCCCGCAGGCCATCTCTTGCTCCGGACGGCTCTGCTGTAAAAAGCGAAGGAGTGAAAGCTGCCCTGAGGCCATGGGTCTCTGTATTGATTTCTGGGCATGTTGTGACAGGTTTGATTGACACAGATGCACAAGTCAGTTCAGTTGATGTAGTAGTAGCAAGCAGGGGAAAAGGGGAGATACGAGCAGCCTCTCTGGGTTTGGTGGCTGTAGGAAATCAAGGGGTTTCGACAGTGGGGGAGATGGACGTACAGATTGCACACCCCACCGACCCTTCCAAACCGGTGGAACACCCTATGCTGGTCACAGAGAATTCAGGGTATGAGTTGATTTTGGGGATGGATTTCCTTCGGGCAAGGGCACCGAAGATCTTCTACTGCTCTCGCAATAAGAGAATCTATGTGGAAGGTCTCCCAGAATTTGATGTATTTGATGATGATGGTCTCCATCCAACCGTAGTCTCCACATTGAAGCGGACTCGCGTGCCTCGTTGGCACCAAGCATTGATGAGAGTCTCTGTAGATGCCCCTGAAGGGGCAGAGGTGATGGTCAGAAAGAATTTTTCCCGCGCCCACCCGGGATTGGCAGTTCCGGAACAGTTGGCAGTGGTGTGTAGAGGGGTGGCAGTCATTGAAGTCACCAACATTTCCCGAGTCAAACTCATAGTAGGACCAAAGACAGTCCTTTTATTTGCAGAGTCGGCAGCCCACATTGCTGTGGTCTCTGCAGTCACAAAAGTATCTGACTATCCAGGAGCAAGGACAACGACTGCGACCGAGGGATTGAGGAGTTGTGAACGCATGTCCCCAGGAAAACCGTCTGAGAAATGGTCTGGGGAGCAGGCCCCGTCACACCCTTGGTCAGTCGCTCCCTCTGCTCGCCTCTTTTCCAATGACATGAGTTCAGATACTGCGCTCAATTGTCCTCCTTCTTTTCCCTTGCAGACGGACTTTCCGAAAATCGATCTCGAGAAGGTTCTGGGAGAAGTGCCGAAGGAGTGGAAGGGAGATTATGTGCAGGTTTTAGAGGAATTCAACGACCTGTGGTCATGAGAGCGTTTCGATCTCGGCACTTTGGAGGTGGAGGGATAGCCGTATTACGTGACGATCCCAATGGAGATGAGTGTCCCCATCCGTTGGAGTCAGGATCGTATCCCCTACCATCAGAGAGAGCAGGTGAAGAAAGAGATCGATACGATGGAGGAGGCAGGCATCATTCAGCCCTCCCGTTCTCCATGGGCAGCGCCTGTTATGCTGGTGAAGAAGCCAGATGGGAGCACCCGCTTCTGTTTTAACTTCAGGAGGTTGAACGAGGTGACAAAGAGAGACCTCTTCCCTCTCCCGAGAATTCAGGAGACACTTGACAAATTGGCAGGCTCTTCGGTCTTCTCAGCCCTTGATTACACCAGCGGGTTCCACCAGCTTCTTCTGAAGCCGGAGGACCGAGAGAAGACAGCCTTTGTAACCCCTTTCGGGCTGTATAAGTTTCTGCGCATGCCCTTTGGTCTCGTGAACGCGCCCTCAGAATTTCAGCAAGCGATGACTCTCGTCTTGGCAGCCTTGCCACGCGAAATTGCCATGGTGTACGTTGATGACGTCATTGTTTTCAGCCATAGCCATGCAGAGCACCTCCGTGATCTGTGAGAAGTCTTCCAACTCGTCCGAGCGGCAGGTCTGAAGTTGTGACTTGAAAAGGCACAGATAGGAAAGAGGGAGGTGAAGTATTTGGGGCATTCAGTCTCGGCTCGAGGGACCCGTCCGAGCAAGAAAAATACAGAGAAGATCCAAAAGTGGCCCACTCCTACCGATCGCCCCTCTCTCCGAACTTTCGTTTACCTATGCAATTACTACAGAGGATTCGTTCAGAAGTTTGCTCAAATCGCCCACCCGTTGACAGAGTTGTTGAAGACACACGACAAGGATAAGAAGCCCATCCCATTCCAGTGGATAACAGCAGCAAACAAAGCCTTTCAGGACCTGCGTCGGAGACTCACCGAGCCTCCGATCATGACCTTCCCTGACATGCATTCTCCATTCATCGTAAAGCCGGACGCTAGTCAGGTATCCATCGGGGGAGTTCTTGTGCAGGTAAGGGATGGGAAAGAGAGAGTGGTGGCGTATGCAAACAGGACGCTTGTGAGGGCAGAACCAAAGTACGGAGCACACGAGAGGGAGACGTTGGCAACAGTCTACTGCTGCCAACAGTGGAGGCACTACCTGCTGGGCAGCGTGGTGTTTGTCCAAACAGATCACAAGCCAAACCTAGCGATGGAGAAGAACAAACTGGCGAATAAGAGAGTGGGGAAATGGGCTCGGGCTTTGCAGGAATATGCACCGAAATTTTTTCACAAAGATGGAAAAGCCCATGCGGATGCCGATTCCCTTTCGCGCATGCCGCTTCCTGCAGAGCACAGTGTGGACACAGGAGCCCCTTTCTGCAGGCATTGCAACCTCCCCGTAGATGGGAGCATCCCGATTCGATCAGGTCTGGAGGCATCGATTGCAGGGGTAGAGGTAGGGGGCATCAGCCTTTTGGCAGCGGCAGTTCCCTTTTTGGATAAAGTGAAGGCTGCGCTTCCCTCTGATCCCTTTATCTCTGATCTGTTCAGGTATTTGCAGGAAGGAACGCTCCCAGTGGAGACGAGCCGACGCAAGAATGTGATGGCGCAGGAGGATTCGTTTGATGTCAGGGACGGGCTCCTCTATCGATATGAAAAGGGGGGGGCTGAGCAGCTGTACGTCCCTCCGGCATTGAGGGACACCGTCCTGACCATGCATCATGACCACCCAATGGGCGGGCACCCAGCAGTCAAGAGACTTTCTCAGTGACTCCTCGCTGAATTCTGGTGGCCCCGTTTAAGAAAAGACGCACGTGAGTGGGTGTACAAGTGCGACCGTGTCAAGAGAGAAGGAATCAGCCGAAGAGCCGAAACCCACAGACTCTTCCCGTTCCCTCCCGACCGTTCCAGCGAGTCGGCATCGATGTGGTCGGCCCCGTTCCGATGTCCAGGAGGGGGAACCGATTCATGCTTGTTATCACGTGCGCTTTGACCTGGTGGCCTGAGGTATTTGCATTGCCTGAGGTCCCCGCTTGGAAGGTGGCGAAGATCCTCTTTGAAGAAATCATCTGTCGGTATAGATTTATTGAGACCCTTGTTTCTGACCGAGGAACGAATTTTCTTGTAGAGATTGTGTAAGAGTTGCTCAAGCTGATGAAAGCCCGTCACTTGACCACCACCAGCTACCACGTACAGGGAAACGCGATCCCAGAGAGGTTTAACCAAACCTTGGTGCAGGGGTTAGGGAAACAGGTTGATGAAGAGAGCGGGGATTGGGACTTGTATCTACAGCCCTTCCTAGTCTCCTACAGAACGACGGAGCATGCAGAGACAGGGTACTCTCCCTTCGGTCTTGTATTTGCGCATGACCCTCAGAGCATTCTTCGGGTCACGCCCGTTCCCGAAGGTGCGAGAGCACCGCCTGTCTGTTACAACGAATATGCAGGATTCATCAGGCAGCAACGGATTGAGAGAGTTGACAGGGCAAGGGGAAGGGCAAAAAGGGAAAAGCAGGCAAAAAAGCACAGGAATCTCCCTCAGATGACAGAGAAATTCCGTCTAGGAGATCGTGTACTTCTTCGAAAGCCGACGCCGAATTTGGGGAAACAGCCGAAATTTGTATGTGTTCTCTAATCATGCCTATGGTCTATCCATCGGCTTGTAAGGATCAACGTAATACTACAATTAATTGGCATGCTGATTTCGAGCTATTAATATTTAGCTCGGCGTGTATGCGAAGCTTCAGTCTCCGATGGTTTTTCGCATGCATGCGTTTTTTGTATGTCGTGTAATTAGCATGTATTCGATAAATTCCAATTAAATCAGACAGCAGCCTGTTGGATTGTACTGGATTATGGTAGATTGACCGTGTGCTCCTACCGACACATTTGTGTACAGACAACATAGGATCTCAGCTGTTGGAAGAGACTTTCAATTTCCTAGAATCTCCATTATAGATTCTTTTTCTGGGTCGGCTCCTTGCCTTGAACCTTGGAATTCTATAGACCGTCACGTGCATGCAGTGAAATCCAGTCTCTCTGCTGTCCTTGTAGACTGATTCTTCACCACTTGAGGGACTCAGAGATGTACAAGTCAGTGAAACAACGGCTCGGTCAGGTGGAAGTGGAAGAGGCGCCCCCGGATACGGGGAGAATGGTTGAGCCAAGGAAGAGGTTCCCAGATAGAATGGTTGTGAAACCATATCTGCCGGGTCATGAGCTGAAGGCGGACGAGGTCATCGTTCATACGTTCGAGACAGAGAAGACGGGAATGACAGAATGGGTCCTGGTGAAGATGAGGGTGTCAGACGCTACGAATTTGAAAGCCATGAACAAGGATGCCCTCAAGTCCTCTATGAAGGTGGAGGTAATGAATAAACAGGCATACGATAGACTGATCGTGCCGTCGAGGAAAATGAAGAAGGGGGGAGAGATAAATGAAAAGGCACATATTGGAATGATGGAGGTGAAGGAAGCGTGTGATGAGATGGTGGAGGGGGTGTTGATGCCAATGCTTCAGATGCCGCTGGACGAGGTGTTCTCAAAATCCAGAAGGGAGTATATGATGATGCAGAAGGGAATGGAATTCAGAGAATACAACTGGAGGCTGACGAACAAAGTGAGAAGTGAGGGGGCTGCATACATTGACGCACACCTGGCCACTGAACATATAGCTGCCAGAGCGGAGGCACAGGTAGATGTGGCGAGTGAGATGTTGTGCTCAGTGGCGGAGATGGTGAAAGAGCATAGAGTCATGGAAATTCATGGGCGGGTTGTTCGTCTTCAGAAAGAGATGAAGAAAACCCAGAGAGGAGGGGGGAGTGGGCCAATGGGTGGGAAACACTCTATGTACCCGACCTGTGACATCCAATCAGGGGGGATCACAGTTGAGGATGTAAATGTAGATAGCCCTGGGGTGACAGAGAAGGGGATTCCGAACACAGGGGTGGATGTACGCCAGACTGGAGGGGGTAGAATAGTGAACAGAGGGATGAATGATGGGAAGAAGGGGGATGGGGAAATTAGTCTGATGGTGCCTAACGGAAAGCCGAGAATGAACGGTAATACAGGGGTGAACGGGGTAGGGGGGGGAGGGATGCAGGATAGCTTTGGTAGGTAGACAGGGACAGGGTCACCTAAGCGAGTGAGGCAGGTAACGCATTCCTCGGAGGGGAAGCAGGGGAACACAGACTCAGGGTTCGTAACCCCAAGATCCATGAGGGAGAGAGGGGGGGAGGGTCAGCAGATGCAAAAGAGAGCTGTGACGCCCTTCAGACCGTCGTCTGCCGGGAGGGACAGGCCCATAATGAATGAAATGCAAATCTTCCCCCCAAATATGCCGATAGTAGGTGGGAGGATCGCATACAAGACACTGGTCGACCTTCCGGTGTATCGACAACCGAAGAATGGAGGTCTGGGGGGGAAACTCTGGCAAAAATGTATGGATGATGCCAGACTGATGGTGTCTGTCATGTGTAGTGAAACACGGCGGGGCTAGGTGAGGAGGGAGATGATCTCAGTACTGAGGGACAGTGCAGTGGACGGGGATCTGGAGGGCTGTGACCTTCTCGAACTTGTTTATGCTTTCATCATACAGAAGAAGAGGGTTGAGGCTCTCTGTTTGCAGCAGGAGAAGGAGGGAGAGGGGGGGGGGAAAGGGAATGGGAGGTCGCCAGGTGGGACCTGAGTGACTAGGGATTCAAGAGCATGTCGGGAGGAGCAGTGGTCAGTTAAATGTTCAAATTAATTTTGATTCTTCTTTTTTGTTGTCTTTGTCTGATGAATTGCATGAGAAAGTGAGGGAACTGGTTGGAATGATTGGGAAGGATACAGGGAATGGAAGGGGTTTTGGCAGAGAAAGTGTGAGAGAGAAAGTGGGGTCTGACCTTGATCGTCTTTCCCTCAGATTGGCTGGGGTGCGGATGTTTGTTGGATCCCTCTATGTGCACGCAGTTCAAGCCTGTCCTGTTTGCGCATCGGAGATTCACAGATGCGATTGCTCGTTGACGACGGTTCTTGTCATTCAGACAACACAGCCACCTTCATACACTCTCCATGTTATGCCTGCGTCCCCTGAGGATGTGATGAATCCTTCTTATAAGCTTCGGACTGTCTTTAAGAGAGGGTTTGGTCAGAAATGTTTGAGAAGACTTGTATATTCCCATTTGCTGGCTGCTTCTACATGGTTGGGTCTGTCTGATACGAAATATTCTTCCTTTCTGAGAGAGGTCAAGGATGCTTGTGCTGGGGTGGGAAAGGATGCATCATGGTGGGACAAGGGAGTAACATATTTGATTTGGTCACGATGGAAGAGAGGCTTTTATATTGGAAGTACCGTTAGTAGGGCGCTCGATCGGTTCTTTTAGCACCTCACGAGTGCATTAAAACCGCGTCGCGTTGGGAAAAAATGTAATAAGACGGGTCGTGGGTATGTATATCGCTTCTATTCTGTTTTGTCTGCTGATGCTTCCAGACACGGCCTCTTTGTTATCCTTCCTATTGCAAAGATTGAGGGTGGTCAGATGAATTTATGCATGATGGAATACTTATGTATTCGTGCATACAAACCTACATAGAATACAGTTGGTGTGTTGAGGAGATTCAAGAATGACCCGGTGCGTAATTTGAGGGACCCCAATAAAAGGGATGTTCATTCAATTGCGTGCAGGTGTAGTGACAGGGTCTCAAGTTTGAGGAGGAGACTTGAATCTTCTGTTCACATGTCAAAGTTGGCGGGAAGAGTTGATAAAGGGGGCATTTTCCAATCTCGCTCCCTTTTCCTCTACAGGGTCACTGGCAAAGAGGGTGTGGGGGTGAAGAGAGGGGAAGGGGACGTGATTTCTCTTTTTTGTGCACGACTGCTGACTGCATTGTTCAAGAAGGTCCTTCCCGATTCGTCTCTTCATTCATTTGATGTGACGAAGAATGATTTGAGTGCATGTATGCATATAGTGCCCAGGGGCGGGATTCTTGGGGGAGGGAGGGCAACTTTTGACTTGAATGTGAGACGAATGTGCGAGTTGAATGGCTGGTCAGCAGGGACTTTACTCAGAGGGGAGCTGATTACGATTCGGGTGCCCCTCGCTGACTTGTCTTTTTTCAGATCTTTTTACTTTGCCATGTTTGAGGAGATAAGGAAAACTGTGTCTCCATTGTCAAACGTGAAGCTTCACCTTCTCCCTACAAAGCTGACTGATCTCCAACAGACTTTGGACAATACATATGGGATTTGTGGGGAAGGAGGAGGGGGTGAAGGTTCTTTTTGTGGATCGTCGTGTTGTTATAGAGAGATTGCGGAATTATTTGATCTTCCTTTGCTTGATGGTCATGTGTGTTATCTACTGTCTGCGTCTTCCTCTCTTAGATCTTTCTTCTCTCCTCCGCCTCACTTTTCTTCCAAGGCCAAATTATGGCCTAACACTGGTGCATGGAATGTAACAGTTGTTTCGAAGGGTATTGAGTCTTTCCTCCGTTCTGTTCTCACTTCTGATGGTGGCACTCGGGAGGGGGTTAGTCTAGGGAGGACAATGGGAAGGGGGAGGGGGAGGGAGAATACAAGAAGCAGGTCGATGAAAGGGGTCTTGTCTCCTGCAATGATTGCCGACCTTCGGGAGCGGTGGGTTTCAACGCTTTCATGTGCTCAGGCAAATGAGAAAGGGGCCGGCTGTCCCAAGGAAGTCTATGGCAATCAGAAAGTTATTGACTGCTCTAGCGGTTGTGCCAGTTGACAAGGCCAGAGGAGATCTAGTTTTTTTTGTGTAAAAGGAAATACATTGAGGCAGTGGTGAGAGCTTTTCTTTTTTATTTTTCTTATGGAAGAATTGGGGAGGGTGAGTTTTCTGCTTCTCTGGACCTTCTGGAGAATGGTTTTCCGAATGAAAAGGATGCATGGGTGTCTTTTTTGAATCAGTTCAAGAAACTCGACAGGAAGAAACACCACTTTGGGATTGGGATCCTTTAGGTGAAACGTAAGTCTTGGGGAGTTGAGGGGGAGCTCCCTGAGTCTTGGTCCTCTTTGAAGTACAGGCCATTGATATCTTACAAAAGACACGCCAGACGTGAGATTTTCTCTTTCTTTTATAAGGCTTTGAATGGTTGTCTTTCTTACTTTTCGCCGCATTATGACTTTGACTCTGTCTTTGCTTTTCAGGATAAGGTTGGGATCTTTAATTCAGGGTTTAGGAGACTTGCAGATCGTGGCTCTTGTGTTTCTTCTAATTCGTATTGGCCTCGGGGTGGACTTGGTCTGCTGGTGGACGACATCAAAGCATTTTTTCCCTCTCTACCCAGAGCTGATTTCCTTTCTTGTTTGAATAACTTTGTTCATTTCATTCGTTCTTCCTCTAGATATCGCTTTGTTGTGTTGCCCACCCATAAGTCTTTTTGTATTAAGGAGGCGGGTCCGGGAGAGGGTGAGAAGTGGTATTCTCGGAGACATTACTTAAAACCTGTTGCTTTTTTATCCTCCCACTGCAATTATGCGAATGTACTTTCTTGCCCTCTTAATATGCTAGCTCGTATAATTAATCTTGATTTTGTTTCGAATGTGATTCGGGTTCGAGGGAAGATGGTCAGACAGCATGAAGGTTTTCCTCAAGGGAGTCTATGCTCTCCTGGTGGGGCCCGATTTTTTGCTGCGTGGAAAGAGTACTCTGTTGTATTGATGAGATCGAAACCTTCATGGGGGGGGGAGAAATGGATAGCAGGGAGATACATGGACGATAGAACGATTGTTTTTAGGTCTGACTGTGGTATAAGTGACGTGCCGGATGACTCCATGATGGAAAAATTACTTGAGGAAGACTTTTACAGTCCTGCATGCGTTTTAGAGCGTCAGAAGGGATCTACGGTGCTTGGTCTGCATCTTTTCTCTTTGCCGGAATCTCCTTCGATTTTGCTTTTTGCTGCTGTTAATCCTAACCGTGATGTTCTTTTTAATTTCTTTCGTGATTTGGTTGCTTTTTCTCTGTTGCCCATTTCTGGAGGATGGTCGTCTTTTCCTAACCTACCTTCACTTTGTAGAGTGCGTCTGATGCATGCTTTCTCCTGTGTTCTTTCTGTTTCGGCCAAGAAGGGCCTAATATCCTCTCATCTTATCCGGACACTTCTTTCTTGTAATGCACCTGTGGTTGTCCTGGTTGATGAACTTACTTTTCTGTTTTTGGAGTTGTATATTTTGAGATGGCCTGTTTCGTTTTTGCTTGATTTGTTCATGTCTGCAGTCCGTCGGACTGGTGATGATGGTCTTCGTTCTCTTTGGAAGGCGCGTTTGTCCTTTCTTTGTTTTGTTCTAAAATAATTTATATATGACTGATTTTTAATGTTACGGCCTTTTGTTGTCATTGGCTTCCACAAGTGCACCTGAGAACCGTTAGCGATAGACAAAAGACAGCGGTATGGATACGGAGGGGCGTCGCGCGCGGGACACTACGTGTGTTCTCTAATCATGCCTACGGTCTATCCATCGGCTTACAAGGATCGACGTAATACTGCGATTAATTGGTATGCTCATTTCAAGCTATTAATGTTTAGCTTGGCGTGTATGCAAAGCTTTAGTCTCCGATAGTTTTTTGCGTGCATACGTTTTTTGTATGTCGTGTAATTAGCATGTATTCGATAAATTCCAATTGAAACAAACAGCAGCCTGTTGGATTGTACTGGATTATGGTAGATTGACCGTGTGCTCCTATTGACACGTTTGTGCACAGACAACATAGGATCTCAGCTGTTGGAAGAGACTTTCAATTTCCTAGAATCTCCATTGCAACAAAATTTGAAGAGGGGCAGACATTTGTGGTGGTTACGGTTCCTCACGACCGACCGCATGTTGCTATCATTCGCCCTCTGGGTGGAAAAGAGAGAGACGTCATTAGCACGGATCGTTTGATGTTGTGGCAGCCGGCGAAGAGAGTGGAGAGAGAGACTGAGGAAAGTGCGTCAGCCGTTGGGAAGGAAAGGGGAGAAAGAATTCCCCCAAGCACCCCCAAGTCATCTTTCCGGGTCAGAGAAGACCCCGATAAGAACAACCTTTTGGATAAATTAGGTTTGGGGGATAAATTGGAGGTGAAGAAAGAAGAAGTGAAAGAAAGCAGTGCTGGAAACAAGAAGAGAGGGAAACCTCAGCCTACCCACATTCTGGCTGTTCGAGAAAAAGAAGGAACGGAAGAGTACCGGGTCTCGTTCGATAACGATACCTTCGCATGGATGCCAAAAGAGGAGGTGGAGGCCCCTGATCTTGTTTAGGACTTTGAAAAGGAGAGAGAAAGAGTCATGCGTCAAGTTAATTAATTTCGCTTGGTCATTTCGTTGCGTTGATGTCCATTGATGGATTGGCAGACCTGGCGGGATATTGGGAGGCCCGAGGGTCAAGTGGTTTGTGTCATGTTGACTTGTGTCTTTTTTTTTTCAGGATCTGCTCGAGGATGAGCAGAGTTAGGGGGGGGAGTGGTTGTTGTGCCTTAATTCAGAAAGCGGCTGCGGGAGCGGACCTACAGAATGGATGGCCCGCCGAGCGTGCGTCAGGCGCGTGCGCGGGAGTGGACCCATAGAACGAACAGCCCGCCGAGCGTGCGTCAGGCGTGCGGCAGTCTTAACAGTGTAAACAACACAGTTGCAGCAACACTGTCAAAGCAACACATCAACAACAGATGGCAACAGAAGTGAGACTGATCTCAGTATCAGAAAGAAACATAAAGCGTGAACATACAGAGATGGAAAGATGGAAACAGACGTGATATTGCATCCATGTACGTATCTGAATTCACTTGGAAAGCGATACAGACGTGCATACATGCGAAGCCAGAATTACTTGACAAGCCATACAGAAAGGATCTTACCAGAACGACTCGAAGTGACGATGAAGGACCCGACAGATGAGTACCGAAGTAGACTCAAGTAAGTTGTGTGTATGTAGAGCCCCGTATAGCTCGCTAGCTTGCCCACTAGCGGATTCATCAAATAATAAATTCGCGAGGAAGTTAGTTTAAAAGTACTTCTAAAAGGTGCTCCTCTAGGTGCTCCTAGAGGTGCTCTAGGAAATCCTTCGTAGAAAAAAAGGAAAAAAAAAAATCTGGAAAGGTCTGTTTTTTTTTTTTTACCACTGTGCGTCGCCTAGACTTAAATATATGCAAGCCTCAGCAGCTTGTAACATTAGATGCAATGCATAAGGTTGCCTAGAAGGTTACAATATCCACGTACTGGAACATCATAATAGAATTTTGCATTTACTGTAGGCCTGTGGCAACGTTCTGCTTACTTACCGCACCATGATGACAGTACTAATGACAATATTGTCACGCATGATTTTCTCTCTGAGAATCTTTCAGTGGATCTTTCATGGGGCACTGGCATGCACCCAGAAAAACTTTGAAATACCAAAGGCGGAAAATGTGCGTGCTTATGCAAATGTGTTTGAACAATGTTTCTTTGGTTCCGTTTCGGCTTACAACAATGTGAATTCCACCCATACATGCATGGCATTTTATCAGGAGTACTTTGCAGTTTCTATCTCCAAACATACAGTCTGCATGACCGCCCAGCTAGCCGACCTCTCAAAGTGTGCTTCTTTGTCCAGTCAAAGAGAGCGATCGGATTGGGGAACTACACGGTATCGGAGAGCGTGTGCATATGTGCTGACTTCTTTTAATTCGCCCTTCACGCAAGCCGAAACGAAGTAATACCATTCCAGCAAAACCAGAAGGAATGAAAACAGCTGCG
>JAHBMJ010001112.1:20000-36603 GCA_018398765.1 Chromera velia | reverse complement strand
AGAACAACACTTCAAAGAATCAAAGAAGCCGTCTACCATCTCTCACTTCAACAATTCACACAGAGAAGAAAGCAAACTCTGACTGAGTCTGATTGGTTGTCAATGCATGTACGCATGATTCAAGCATGGCGGGTCCCTGGCGTATAGGCCCGGGCCCTGGCACGAGTGCTCTGTATTGGAGGCCCGCACATTTTTTTTTCCCATAGCAAAATTCAAGGGCAGGGGTTTATATACAGTTAGGATTGATAGGCGATGTACTGTTCGATCCCAAAACCGAATACGCCTGCTCCGACGTCTGATCACCCCTGTCACGCTACCGTGAAACGAAACTGTTGCCGGGGCAGTCGCGGGCAATCGGCGTACTCACAGGCAGGGGTGATCGGCCGCTCGATGTGCGCGCGCATTGCGCGCAGACTTACTCAGCGCACCCCAAGGCGACAAAACCCTCCAGGATACCACCTTCTCTTCTCTCTACAATGGGTTATGTAATGTTTACAAGTCATTACAAGTCATATACAAGGGTTATGTAATTGATACGGTTCAATAAGCTTGCTTCTAGAATCGAGACTAATAGAAAAAAATGGAACTTTCGAACAAACTAGGCTAGATCTACCCTAATCCGCCCTTCATATGTGGGGACGCGGCATACATATTATCATTAATTATCACAGACAATGAGGATGAGATAATTCCGTCTGCAAAAGTGCGTGCGCAAAAGCCGTGTGCAAAAGTCTTGGCCCAAAATTCATCTACACGAATGTGAGATTCCACACACAAATGTTGCGCGATTCCATGTGCAAAAGTTAAGATACGTGCGACATTTCCGTGTGCAAATATTGTTGATACCGTAAATAAAAGTTTACGGAAAGCAGCCGCTTGCAAATGTTTGTTTCCATTCGTCGATCTTTATCTTCGAATATGTTCTGCGCTTATGCAATTTCTCTGGTAGGAATCGCTGTGCAGACGGACGGCAACTTTTGTACACAGCGCATCAAAAATAAAAATCCGTATGCAAATCTTTGCACGCGGACAACTTTTGCACGCAAAAATCCGCTTACAGGAATTTGCTGTTTTGCGTACACGGATTTTGTCATAGAACAGCAAAAAACTTTTGCACGCGGCTTTTGCACACGGACTTTTGTAGACGGAATTATCTCATCCTCATTGTCTGTGATAATAACTATGCCACATTCAAACCCTCAATCATTTATTAGGGACCAGAAAAAATTTATGCACGCACGCTGAGCGATAAAGAAAGTACGAAGCGATGTCAGGCAGTAAGCACCGCATGCGCATGCAGAGCGCTCATGCAGTTTGCAATGCATGCATGAATATATGGAAAAAAAAATATCACAAAAGTGAGTTCACACAAAACAGAATGACAGAGAGACAGAATAAACATCAGAAAGAGGGACACAAAAAGATACAGAAGTGACATGTATTTAAGTGGACCGATACAAACGAATACGGTAGTATATGCACGACACGTGTATGCATGCACTCTAACTAACCGATCGTATCTGTTCTGAGTAGCCAACCTAGAACCTCTCTAGAAGGAGTCGAAAGATGAACGACCAGACGAACAGAGTCTGACCTTTGCATAGATACACGTAAGTAGAAGTCGCAGTCCTATACGCTAGCCCTATGTATGCTTAACAAACTGGTAGCAGAGCATGCATTTTCTTTTTGACGGCCTCATTGGTGTGTGCTTGAATCATTGTTTAAGTAGATTCAAGTAGGTTCAAGCTAGTAAGCTAACCTCTTAGGTACTTGTTTAGGCGTAGATTCTATATATATATATATATATATATATATTCTGAAGGAGAATATAATATATAGATATATTTAAAAATATATTGCCTCGTGTCTCATTTCACTTTAATACTATCCATCATAATCCATGCTAGTTTATATATATATATATATATATATATATAATCCATGCCTAGGTACTTGTAAGCTGTGGTAGGCACCGTAGGCTGTATGTGGCCTGGCTGTGGCGTATACTCTGGCCAGCATTCGTCAATCTATATCAATCTATAACTTGAAGATACTTAATTGAAGCTTAAAACTAATCACTCGATCGATCATTACCATTCACCTTAATAAAAACCACTAAATCCGAGTAGTAAATCAACAACAATTAACAACAATAAACGATCAACAACAATGTATAATGAGGATGATTTTGCTGCACATGACTGATAAGATTTATGATTACTAATCATTACTAATCATCACTTAAATTTTTATTTTAACTTAGATTTTAACAGTATTTAATTAGTTAGAGGATGCCTAACCCCAGTTGGAGCCTTAAACACAAAAATTAAAGCCAAAGAACTCAAAAAAGAATTGAACAGTCAATTAGTAGGTTAATCAACAGAAAGAAGCACACTGTACAAGTGAACAGACGGAAAGTCGGGAGTCGAAGCGTAGACGTCTCCGATCATAGCGCCGATCGGATTTCCTTTCTTTGTTCTCTCTTGATTCGTCCGTCCATCCATCTATATAACCATTAACCTCACGACCTGGACTACGACCTGGATGCCCCTTTCAAGGCACCCCCACTGCCTCCCAATCCGTTCTTCTCTACAGGACCTCCCCCTGCGGCTTTTCCCTTCGGACTCTGTGAAGGCGTGACGGAAATCCCCCTCAGGGCAAGCACGCCCTCACTCCTGCAGGAGGAGAGGGAGGAAGGCACGCACACAAAATGCACAGAAGCGAATCGGAGTTTCTCTCTCAACAGACATGATGCAAAGAAGGCATGAGGGCAAGGTCTATGCAACTTTTTTGCTTGATGGCCGGAAAGACGCAAGAGCAGAATGCGTCCAAAGAAGAGCAACCAAACAAAGACGGTTCTCCGTCTCGTACAGGAGACGTTCATGAACACGCACCCTCACTCCCTCGAGAGACGGAGCGACAAGAAAAGACGAAAGGTGAGAAGAATAAAGAGTCAGCAGGGCAGCGAACGCAGGCTTCCCCCACGCAAAAAGGGAGCAGAAAAAAACAATTGAGGGGGAGAAAACGAGCGAGCGAGCGAACGAAGAAAGAAAGCAAGCAAACAAACAAAGAAAGGAAGGAGGAGAGGAAGGAAGGAAGGAAGGAAGGAAGGAAGTAAGGAAGAAAGCAAGGGAGGAAGGAAGGAAGGAAGGAAAGAAAGAAAGAAAGAAAGAAAGAAAGAAAGAAAGGAAGGAAGGAAGGAAAGAAGGGGGAAAAAAGAAAGGAAGGAAGGAAGGAAGGAAGAAAGAAAGATAGAAACAAACAAATAAAGAAGGGTAAAAAGAAAGAAGAACAAATATTGACTGACGACGGATTGAAGACCAGACACCTGGCCCCTTTCGGCACAAGAATTTCGCAGTTCTCCTCTGCCGAGAACTCAAGGGGAGGGTCAGCATTCTCAAATTTGAACAGACCCAGCCGAAGGTCTCCGACGCCGCCAACCATCACATGCTGCAGTCCCCTCAGAAAGAAAGAAAGAAAGAAAGAAAGAAAGGAAGGAAGGAAGGAAGAAAGAAAGAAAGAAAGAAAAAAGAAAGAAAGAAAGAAAGAAAGAAAGAAAGAAAGAAAGAAAGAGTGAAAGAAAGAAGAAAAGAAAAGAAAAGAAAAGAAAAGAAAAGAAAAAGAAAAAGAAAAAGAAAGAAAGAAAGAAAGAAAGAAAGAGAGAGAGAGAGAGAGAGAGAAAGAAAGAAAAGAAAGAAAAGAAAGAAAGAAAGAAAGAAAGCAGGCGCATGCAAACACGAGTGAGTGCACGAACGTCTGCATGAAGACCCACCCTGTCTCTCACAGAGAGAAGGGCTTACACGGGGGGGGGGCAGAGAGGGGGAAGGCCGGCCACGCGTTGCCGAGAAGAGCGAGAGAGGGAGAAGAGGTGAGCACGACGCAACATGACGCAACGCGAATTAACTCCAATTCCTCTTCAAAAACTTGAGAGCGCAAGGAAGGAATGCAGAAACAGGTACAAAGGCACTTGAATCAGGACAGAAGCAGACAGACGGGCAGATATATGGATACACAAATACAAGGCACAAGAGCCAAGCCATTCAGGCGCTACCATAGAAGCTCATAGACGGGAAGAAGGGGATTAAGGGAAGCGAGACTGGCTGGCTGGGTAGAGAAAGGGAATCGAAGACAGACAGACAGTCTGAATCCGAATACAGAGAGAGAGCTTTGTGGTGGCACTCCGCCCGTCTGCCTGCTCCCTCACCGTGTCTCCTGTATAGTTTCGCGTCAGCACGGCCCTTCCTCCTGGTTTGATCCAAGCTCTCCACAGCACGGCGTCGCCACACGTCAAAGTAGGAGCTGCAGGGAGGCACCCGAGGGAGGGAAGGAGGGAGGGAGGCAGGGCAACGAACGTCGAGGGAGGGAGGCACGAACCCGTTAGTTACGTCACCAGAAGAGAGAGAGAGAGGAGAGAACAGAAGAATAGAAAGCAGGGAGCAGCTGAGAAAGAAAGAGGAGACATGATAGAGAGGGAACATTTGGACTGTTCCGTGCTGATGAATTGACAGAAAGAAAGAAAGTATCGTTTGGATCTTCACTTCTCTTCCTTCCTTTCCCTTCCCTTCTCTTTGTGTCTGTCTGTCTTGCCGACTGCTGCCCCCTTAGGATTCACATTCAAGAGAGTCGGGAGGGAATGCTGCAGCCAGTGAGTGAGTCAGCCGATAATCTGTCTGCAGGATTCCCGTAGAGCCACCCCGCTCCCCGGCTCCGAGTGACAGAAGAAAAACGCCAGGGAGACCAAACGCTGGAGAGAATGGAAGAGAGAGTTTCTCTTTTCGGAAATGATTCGAGGGGAGCAAACAAAAATACGGACATGAAACTCAGTGGTGAAAATGAGACGAGATATTGACTGAGAGAGAAGGGAGGAAAGGAGAAGGCGAAGAGAGTGAAGGATGACGGAACAGAGGAATTGAGAGACAGAGAGGGAGAAAGAAAGAAAGAAAGAAAGAAGCAAAGAAAGAAAGAAAGAAAAATCAATCACCGACCCCAGGCCCCCTCCTCTCCCTTGAGCCCTTCAAGCAGCTTGATCCCTTTCTCGTCTGTGTCTGGATCGACTGAGTTGAAGGGCTTCTGGCACATCTCGTCAACTGTCTTCGCGGGGTCTCCAGAGGAAAAACTTGAGCCAGGCCCGAGGCGGAGGGAAATATCCGACACTGCACAGATGCACAGATACACTGATACGAAGACGGGACACGGACAGACGTGCAGAGTATGGGGGTCTCTTCATCAAAAGAGGCGAGCGCAGAAGTTCAAAACACAGGAAACAGACCTTTCATTTCATCCCATTTTTTCTTCAGCCTTTTCCTGGCCTCCTGAAGCTTCACCCTCTCTTTCTCTTCTGAGCCTGCGGGGGACAAGAGAGCAGGAGGAGCTGCGGTGCTTTGTTGCGGGCACCGGTTCTCTTTCTCTTTCCCTTTCCCCCTCTGTTTGGGATCCTCTTTCTGCACCTGCGTCGGTTTTCGCTTCTGTACCATCTTTCCTTTCCTCGTCCCTTCTCCAGTCCACACGCAAGCAGGATAGCGGCGGTTGGCTGGCACACAGAAAGTTCAAACGTATCTCTCAGATCAGACGGAAACGTTGAGTCAAGCTAGTGTTTGAAGTACGTGCAACAGCTTTGGCGATCTGAGGGAGGAACAGATTCAGTGAGTCATCTATTGCAGGTCATGAAGGTCACTATCGCTGGAGGAAAAAGCATTCTTGCCGAGGATTGAAATCTGCAACCACTAGTCTGTCAGCCAGACTGCCGGTCAAGAAAGGAATATAGAAAGGATGATTCTTTTTGGCTCAGTGCCAAGAAGTGGCAAGCAGTTCGAACGAAGCCGTCTCCAAAAGATTGAAAGAGGAGTTGCAAAGACATCGCGCGCGTGCAGTGTACCATAGTGTAATTTTGATGCTCCTGCGGAGCATGCCGTGGCCCCGGTGAAAGGGGGAAACCGGGGGTCGCGCATTATCGCGTATGAAGGCCTAAATACGACTAAAAATTAGTCTGAAATTCTCACTCATGGTTATAGCAAATCGATCTGCAAACTACATCTACAATGTGAAGTTGAGCAGGCGTGCATGCGATCGGGAGACGGCGCGCGCCGGGATCGACATGCCCTGGCCGGGCCCAGGACGCACGGCTCACGCGGATCCATGTTGCAGAGTCGAATCAATTGCATCCGATTGATCGTTTAAGATTGACTGACCTTTACACAAAAGTCGGAATCAGCCGATCATTCCGACTTCCTTGACTGACAGACTTTCCTATAAAGTAGATGTCTCTTCCCTGATCGTAGCCCAAGTCTCCTATATTCTACATTTGGTGCTCCCAGGCGGGCACAGTCCGTCGGATTTCCTTTTCTCTTCCGTCGATTCCAGAAATGTCGTCTCCTTCGGCTTCTGCGTTGTCTGGTCTTGGTCACTTCGACTATACTCTAGAGGAGCCGAAGTATATCATCCCCAAGGTTGAGTGGGTGACTGTTATCCAGAACAGGGCTGAAATGAAGACATGGGCCATTGCCTTTAGCCGGAACGCCAAACTCCACCTGTCGGAGAAGGCGATTCCAGACAAGGAAACGAGGATTACGGCTTGGTCTGCAGCTCTCCACACAGGAGCCTCGAAGGGAAAGTTCCACAAGATGATCCATGACTTGGATAAGCTGGAACACAAAGGCTTGGAAGGACCAGAACTCTTTGAAAAAATAAAGAGTAAGTATGGAAAGGAGCAGGCGATTGAGACGCAGGAGGAGAAGGAAAAGTTTCGCGCCCTTGAGAGACGGGAAGATGAGGCGCTGATCGATGCTTCTAACTGGATCGATGGGCAGATCCTCTCCTGCGAGAAGGCTGGCTACGTGCCCCCCGAACCCGAGAAGAAGGAGGTCCTTGAGAACCTCATGACCGACGACGAGTTCGAAGGAGTCATCACCACCGCTGCCCTTGCCCAGATCGTGATTTCTGCAATTAAGCAGAAGGCGGCAGAGGCGGAGGGCAAACCCGTCTCCTCCGAGGATGAGGATTCCAAGTTTGACTACGACAACCTCTCCTACGCCCTTCTGCGAAAGATCGCCCGCAATGTTGGGTTGATGCAGAAGCTCCATGCCATCAGACGGAGGAAGGTGAGAGGTAGGGGGAGAGGGAGACAGCCTTGTGAGGACAGGGAGGTCGCTAACTCCACTCAGGACCGCAAGCCCCAGCAGTCCCGCAGCAGAAGCCAGTCTAGACAGCCTGAGTCTCACAGCGAGTCCAGCAACGGGAAGGCCCCCAGGTATAAGGACTGCGGGTACACTCTCCCGCACAGAGGCGAGGACAACAAGTGCCCCGCTGTCGGCGCCACGTGCAAGGAGTGCGGAGAGAAGGATCACTTCGCTTCGGTCTGCCCTGACAAGAAGAAGGATGGGAAGAAGGGGGGCAAGGGGGGCAAGGGGCAGAAGAAGGGTTTCTGACCGTGTCGGACCGCTCGGATGGAGACGCCACCAGAGCTGGGAGGGCGAGTGTTCCTTCAGTGTCGGTGCAGTCCGGAGGGAGTCAGCGGGAGAAAGCAGGAGCAGCAGCCATTCGCAACTGGGATCTTCCACGTGTCAGCCCTCATGTCGATTCAATGTGCACTTTGTCTCTTTTCTCTTCTGACATGGATGAATATGCAGTGAGGGAATGGAAAGAAAAGAAAGTGTATGACATTGCACGGTCAGATGCAACGCTTGAGACAGAGCTGATGAAAGAGTATCGTCTCCCTGCCTTTGATGTCGAAAGAGGTGAATGGAGGAATGCACGTGAAGTTGCCGCTTTCTCCGGGGACCCCTGATGTCGTTCACTCTCTTTTGTCTTCCCACATCAAGAAAGTGAGTTTGAAGGAAGGCAGTGGTATTGTGCATCTGACTGACGAGAACGGAGAAAAGTTTCCTGCGCTTGTTGAATCCTTTGGGGGGTTGCCAGTCCTCGTCATGAAGGAAGGGCAGGAAGAAATGTCTCATATCTGGGAGTCTGCTCATCCGGCAAAAGCAAAGCGGAAGGCACCCCGCCGAGTCCGTTTTGCTGAGCCACTGGTGACAGAAACTTTCCTTTTTGAAAAGGAGAATGGAAACAAAAAGAAAAAAAAGCCTAAAAAGGCGAAAAAAGAGGAGAGAGGCAAAAGGCTTAGACAGCCTGAGAACGAAAAAGAGAATAAAAACGCAGATAGCGATGCAGATAGGAAGGAGAAAGAAGGATAGAAGGTTTCTTTTCCAGAGAAGGCAGAGGAAAGGAAGCGTCTTTTGCATTTCTTGCATCACCGGTATTCCCATGCGAGTGGGAAGCGTCTCTTTTCTACCTTGATTGAGAAAGGAATGGATGTTTCTTTGCATGAGTGCGATGATGTGCATGATGAATGTCCTGCATGTATCTTCGTGAATGCTCGTGCGTGGAAGGTGCCTCGCTCTTCTTCTGATCGTGTCTCTGCCCCTCAGTCTTTCAATAACATTGTCTTCCATGATTTATTCAAATCGAAGTGCAGGGGGGCAGGGGGATTTATTTGAGTGTCTGTTCTTGTTGATGGAGCGATAAGAAAGATCGACTTGCTGCCACTGAAACACAAGTGGCAGGCGGTCACGCATCTCATTGCGTGGACGCGGAAGTACGAGAAGTTGGGGAAAGGAAAGCCGAAAGTCGTGTGCTCTGACAATGGAGGTGAATTTACTGCCCGCTCGTATGAACGGTTTTGCAGGCAGGAAGGCATCCATCATAAGTTTGGGGCACCTTACACTCCCGAATCCCAAGGTCGAGTGGAGAGGGTGAACGCTTCAGTGAAGGCCCTCGTTCGGAAGTTCTTTCTGTCTCTTTATCTTCCGTCCTTTCTTTGGCCTTTCTTCCTGCAGGGTGTTGCACAGCAGTTGAACGCGACTGTGCATTCAGCGACAGGTCTTTCCCCAGATGTTACTGTGTTTGGAAAAGGCTCTGCAGGGGTGTCTCCGGTGACTGTCGGGGACCAAGTGCGCTTTGTTGATAGGGCGCCAGGGCATGTGCAGGGATGGGAGCCAAGGGGGGAGGTTGGGTTTTTTGGGGGTGTTCTCTCGACGAAGGTTGTTTCTGTTGTGTGCAACCGCAAGGGTAGATAGGTGGGGGTGCGACTCCATCCGTCTCAGGTCCGTCTCCATCGGTGGGTGGGGAAAGAAGGAGCCGATTGCCTTCCCCGTCAGCAGCAGCAGTCCCACCGTTCAGATGATGAGGAGACGGACGTCCCCGGTTCCGATGACGATGATGATGGGTCCGATTTTGACATGGAGCTCCCTGTCCGACGCACTGCGGTGCAAAGACGGGGGGTGCCTGTGTCCATGGAGTCTTTTGACGAGGATGGAGACGTTTCTGGGGGTGGAGCTGAGCCAGCAGCGCCCCTGAATGAAGGAGACGGTTCGGGCCCGCCAGTGGAGTCGTCAGAACGAAAGAAGGGGGTGATAGCACAAAGAGCAGGGGGTGCCTGGTTTCCCGCACAAGTGATGAGGGAGGGAAAGAGGCNGGTCACGCATCTCATTGCGTGGACGCGGAAGTACGAGAAGTTGGGGAAAGGAAAGCCGAAAGTCGTGTGCTCTGACAATGGAGGTGAATTTACTGCCCGCTCGTATGAACGGTTTTGCAGGCAGGAAGGCATCCATCATAAGTTTGGGGCACCTTACACTCCCGAATCCCAAGGTCGAGTGGAGAGGGTGAACGCTTCAGTGAAGGCCCTCGTTCGGAAGTTCTTTCTGTCTCTTTATCTTCCGTCCTTTCTTTGGCCTTTCTTCCTGCAGGGTGTTGCACAGCAGTTGAACGCGACTGTGCATTCAGCGACAGGTCTTTCCCCAGATGTTACTGTGTTTGGAAAAGGCTCTGCAGGGGTGTCTCCGGTGACTGTCGGGGACCAAGTGCGCTTTGTTGATAGGGCGCCAGGGCATGTGCAGGGATGGGAGCCAAGGGGGGAGGTTGGGTTTTTTGGGGGTGTTCTCTCGACGAAGGTTGTTTCTGTTGTGTGCAACCGCAAGGGTAGATAGGTGGGGGTGCGACTCCATCCGTCTCAGGTCCGTCTCCATCGGTGGGTGGGGAAAGAAGGAGCCGATTGCCTTCCCCGTCAGCAGCAGCAGTCCCACCGTTCAGATGATGAGGAGACGGACGTCCCCGGTTCCGATGACGATGATGATGGGTCCGATTTTGACATGGAGCTCCCTGTCCGACGCACTGCGGTGCAAAGACGGGGGGTGCCTGTGTCCATGGAGTCTTTTGACGAGGATGGAGACGTTTCTGGGGGTGGAGCTGAGCCAGCAGCGCCCCTGAATGAAGGAGACGGTTCGGGCCCGCCAGTGGAGTCGTCAGAACGAAAGAAGGGGGTGATAGCACAAAGAGCAGGGGGTGCCTGGTTTCCCGCACAAGTGATGAGGGAGGGAAAGAGGCACACTGACGTGGCTGTTCTTCAACAAAGCCCCCGAACAGGACAGTGGAAGCCGTCTCGTTTAGAGGAGATCGATGACCGCAAGGGTGATGAAGTGGCTGCCCACTTCCAGTTTGGGGAGGGAATGCAGATCCCTGCCGAGGCGCTCGCACGCGTTCATGGCGGGGGAGAAGGAGCGAGTAGAGATTTCCCAGAAGAGGGGGGAAGAGCGTCTGACTCAGCCGCCTGCGACCCTTCTGTGGAAGCACAAGAAGACGCCATTCAGTATCCCAACATTCTGGACTCTGATTCTGTGCACAGCAACGATGACGATTCGCTCTTCGGAGTGAATGCCCTTGATCCAGATGCTTCCACCGGTGGTCAGCTCGGTTCCACCGGTGAGGGGGGTGTAGGAGAAGCAAGTGAGGAAGTCGAGCAGCCAGAGTTTGTTGGGTTTTGTCGTCTGAAATGGAAAACGCGCAGAGAAAAGATGAGAGCCTTTAGAGCAAAGAGGCAGCGGATGGCTGAGCGGGGGGCAGGAGAGCGTTTTGACAAAGCGCTTTCTCTTGTTCTGCGAGTGCAAAAAGCCGCAGCTGCACGCAAGCTCGTGTCTCGAGAAGAGAACTCGATGAAAGGGCACGTTGAGGCAACAGCAGAAGAGATTCGTCAGGGACTCTTCAAGGAGAGTGACGAAAAGGAATTCCGTAGGTGGAAGGACTGCTTTGTTTTTGTGCTCGATTCTGCGATGGAGGCAAGTGAGGCAAGAGCAAAAGGAAAGAAACCACTGACACTCCGGATTGTGCGCACATGGAAATTGAAGAATGGAGAGAGAGTAGCCAAGAGTAGACTTGTCGTCAGGGGGTTTGAGGATAAAAGGAAGTTTGTGGAAACGTATTCGGGGACTGCCGATTCCAGGCTTGTGAGGGCCTCCATTGTGTAGGTTCTGACAAGAGGGTTGAAAGCAGCCAAATCGGATGTCTCCACTGCACTCTTGCAATGCCCCTATGAGGACGAGGACATTTGGTTGTCTCTCCCCTCAGACCTTCCTTTTCATATCATCCCAGAGCTGCGAGCAGGCCTTGTGGTGAAAATCCAAAGGGCTGCCTACGGGTTGAAAGACGCTCCCAGAAGGTATACGAAGTTCTTCAAAGAAGTCGTGGCAGCGAAGGAGGGATAGGCAGAGATAGCAGAAAGCATTCTTGTCAAGAGAGACAGAAAGGGGGATACGTGTGGTCTTCTATTAATGCATGTCGATGACTTGTTTCTCTTTGCATCAGATGCATGTGGAGAAGTCAGAAAGTTGCAGAAGCACATTCAGATGGATAATCCGGAGGTGATGGATGATGGTGAGTTGCATGCGTATACAGGTATGTCTGTGCGCATGGTTGGTTCCACCATGTTGTAGGATCAGGGTCAGTATGCTGCGTCTCTTGTTCCGGGAGGGGAGGGAGAGATAAAGAAAGCAGTCAAGTTAACAGACAAAGATCTCCTTGTGTCAGCAGATGAAGAGATCGACATGTCTCTTCAAGAGCAGCATTAAGAGAAAGTCGGGAAGCTCGGTTGGTTGGTGAAGAGTCAGCCGCATCTTTCTTTCCTATTTTCTGCTCTCTCGAAGAACAACTCTCGTCCGTCTGCTCGTTCCCTTCGTGCGGTTGACAAGGCACTTGCTTATGCTAGCAGACGCATCGTGCTCTTGAGTTGAAGGGATTGAAGGAAGGAGAGCATCCTGTCTTGGTGGGGTGGGTCGATACATCCTACAAGTTGTCAGAGAAGACAGGGAGGAAGGGACTTGAATTCCAGATTGTGAGTCAGTCTGCCTTGAAGGACCTTTGTGCGCTTGGGTACGTGAATACAGTTGCATGGAGGTCGAAAGAAGAAGGCAGGAAGCTTGGCAGTACCACTGCAGCTGAGCTTCTGGCTCTGAAAGATAGATGTAAGGAAGCATACCGGTACAGGGATTTAATGAAGAAGCTGTTCAGGTATGAGATTCCTGTCATAATGGTGAGTGATTCTCAGCCACTCATGTTTCAACTCGCGAGTGGTCAGTCCATGAGTGAGCCTCAATTTTAGGGGGAGCTTGATTACACTCGTGAAATGATCAAAGAGTTGAACGCGAATGTGAAGTGGGTGCCTACAGGACCTCAGCATGCCGACAGACAGACTAAATTCCTGCATGTATGACTTGCCTGCTCTGCTTCTTGCATGGATTGATTCATGTGTTCGATGTATGCCAATCCATGGGGGGTGATTGTGAAGTTGAGCAGGCGTGCATGCGATCGGGAGACGGCGCGCGCCGGGATCGACATGCCCTGGCCGGGCCCGGGACGCACGGCTCACGCGGATCCATGTTGCAGAGTCGAATCAATTGCATCCGATTGATCGTTTAAGATTGACTGACCTTTATACAGAAGTCGGAATCAGCCGATCATTCCGACTTCCTTGACTGACAGACTTTCCTATAAAGTAGATGTCTCTTCCCTGATCGTAGCTTAAGTCTCCTATATTCTACATACAATACACATTCTTTACCTGAGTTTATAAAACTAATTTGCCATATTTTTTCTAACATTTTTAAAAAGGAAAAAACGACGATCTAGAGAATGATTGACTCGTTTTCTAGTTAAGTTAAACATGATCTCTTAATACACTAATAACTTGATTAGGTTTGATACGAAAACACACTAAAGGTATCTGTAAAAAAGTCCCAGATACGGAGGACGGTCCAAGGACCGGGGAGAAGTGAGCCAACAGTATTTAACCTAGTCTTTGACAGTGTATTACAGTGTCTGCATATATGTCTGCATCACTTACACAATAGTTACTCTTTTATCATCTTTTACCCTTTGTCGTAGCCTTTGTCTCTCGATCTTGCTGTCTGTCTGAGACACTGTCAGTTTCTCTACTTCAGTCTTGGTGCATCGGTCTCGATCTCTTTCTCCTATGCAGAACCGTACATCCATCTAGCTCTTTCCCTCTCTCGCTCTCTATCTCTCCCTGATCATGAGTCTTCGTCTGCCACCTGTCTGCTAACGTGCGTACGTACACACATACATACAGACACACACACACACACACATATATACATACACACACATACACATACATACACACACACACACACACACACACACATACACACACTCACACACACACACACACACACACACACACACAGAGAGAGAGAGAGAGAGAGAGAGAGAGTTTACACTCTCACTGCTACATCGCATGCACACATAAGCATGCACATTACTCAGACTGACAAGCTCGCACAGGTATAGATCGCACATACACGGACGGAGACACATACACACAGTGTCACACACACACACAGAGAGAGAGAGAGAGAGAGAGAGAGAGAGAGAGAAAGAGAACAGAAGATCAGATAGGGACGTGCTAAGGAATATTCCCTTTCCTTCAAAGTTTTTAAGGCTTTTATTTCATTCACAGACTGATATGCAGAACATTCAAAATTGTACAGTGCAAAAAGAGGCAGTGGCCTTGGGTAATGACCCCAAAGCAGGAAAGCAACCCAGAGAGTTTTAAGTGTGATTTCAAGCAAGCAGACCTCGGTGCACCGCCTGGTGGTCATACAAAAGAATAGATAGACAAACATACACCGAGAGACAACCATACACACTAGCATATACAGGCCTTACGGTAGAGTGGAGCAGGAATGTCACAGAGCCTTTCAGAAGAAGCTCTCACGTACGCACAAAAACATACGAGGCACAAAGGCCGACACAATGAAATATATCATAAATATAGTCCTGCTAGAGCCTTAAAGCACAAGCTGCCCACATTCTCTCTCTCTCTCTTTCTCTCTTTCTCTCTCTCTGTGTGTGTGTGTGTGTGTGTGTGTGTATGTCTTACTCTCGCTCTCGCTCTTGCTCTCTCTCTCTCTCTCTCTCTGTGTGTGTGTGTGTGTGTGTATGTGTGTGTGTGTGTATGTATGTGTGTGTGTCTCCTGGCCTTATACACACACGCATACACCTACATACAATGTCATACAGACAAACATATGGAGAAGCAGACAGATAGGTAGGCAGGCGAGCAGGTGGGCAGGCAGGCAGACAGGCCATATTTTCATTCCAGGGGAGGGGAATTTTTTTATAAACAGCAAGACAGACCTAGAAGACAGACAAATAGTCAGTCACTGTGACTGTCTGTCGCTGCCAGTCAATCAGTGGGTCAGTTAGTCAGTCAGTCAGTCAGTCAGTCTTTCGCCCTTGCGCTTCTTTTCAGAGTCTCAGCACTTCTGCACTCAATCAACGTGCATCCGGTCATTCAAAAGAGACAAATTTTAATACACACATAGCCTAAGGGACACAGAAAAATGTGGAACAGAGAAAGCTAGACAGTTTAGCCGGGACAGAGCACACGAAGACAAAACTACGTCACAGACTGGCATGCATGCACATAAAAACTGGAAAAATTTGTCTACAGGAGCACCGTGCATCGAAACGAGTATCGTGGACAGCAACCGAGGGATACTTTAAGACAGACATGTAGACGGACACGGAAACCTAACACGCCTACTCATTCACCCATTTACTCAAAGACACAAGGATTCATAGCCTAAAGTTAGTAGAGACAGGAAATCACATATATTGCATGGCAGGCTCAAACAGGGTGAATAGAGCTAGAGGAAAGCCATAGGCGCCCGGGTTCAGCAGCTTGCTCGCGGCAGAAAGTCGCATGCGCTTGCTAGCAGATTGTCTCTGACTGTCTCCCTTTCATTTATGGAGTCAAATAAACAGGAGGAATACGAAGACAGGAACAGATTGACCACTCACCTTTCCTTGGAGCAGGATAGGTGGGGACCTGACCAAAGGGCCTAGGATATATCACTTAAAAGAAAATATAATAAAACATAGTCTGTACCCCCCTCCTAAACAAAGATAGAGAAGATGTATACTCTTAAAAGTGTGTTCAATGTGGTTCTAAGCCCAGTAGAACCTTATACATAATACAAACTGGGTGATTGTTTGCTTTTATCATGAAGTTATAGAGGTTTAAAGTCATTTCACTACTATAGGTTCTAAAAAGACAAAAGCCTAGGTTCAATAACTTTTTTCAGAACCTAAAAGAACCTTATGAAACCTTACATAACTTTACTTCTACTGAGTTCTAATGCTTAAAAACGTTTTTTAACGTTTAAGTTTCTTATATAAATGATGGTTTTCTTTATCCACTTCATTTTTGAAGCTAGTCTGAAAGCATATCCCCACTTTCCTCGCCATGTCCCACAGCAGGACCCCCACTTTCCACACTATAAGTGGTTCCCTTTACTTTCAGCTCTATCTGCACAACTTCTTCCTCCAGTCTAACTTCCCCTGGAAGAAGCTCTCTCAGCTTTTCACTACTTTTCATATTCTTTAAAGAAGGATCGCTCAGCTCGCTGCAATTCTTCCTTTTAAATTTGGAGTCCACCATCGATCAAAACTGCTGAATGAATCTAAAAAAAGGACTTAGAATCATCTCTGTCGTTCACTTTCTCATACAAAATCACTCGGGTAGAAATACCCTTGTTTTCAACAATATGGGCCACACGAGACAACCTAACACTTATCCCCCTCTTTATCACTGGATGCTTGTCCTCAGGATTCACTAAGTCAACTACCTTCGACACATACTACTCCTTTCCGTCCCCCTCTTCCCACAGAGACACGACCACATCCCGTAGTCCAACAGAGTAGTTATCACGCTTCGGAAGGGCATGGTGAAGGAGGGGCTTCCGAGTGATGCAGATTTGTCTTGTTGTAGCAAGTTTTTTATCACGAAGCAACATGCAAGCAGATAATAAGAGCATCTCTCCACAAACAGGGTGTTGAATGACGATACGCCCTCCGCGTTTCTTCTTCTCTTCTCTCAATACCTGAAACTTTAAGGGGATAAACCTAGGGGTAAACAATAAGCAGAAGGAGAAAAAATAGATAGCCACCACTGTTATTCAGCTTTGTCATCCAGGCCTCATCCTGCAGTTCTAAACGAAAGTCCGGGCGGCGTTGCGGCTCTAGGCTGCGGCTGCTATTCACAGTTCAGGCAATGAGGGAGGGGGATAGGAGGGGGGTGACGGCTAGGGCACGAAAAAGAATAAAAACACTGATTGTCTCATCAGTTTGCGAGTGTTCCTGGTTGGTGTGATCATATTTCTATTAAGAAAAGGCCGGTTTAAGGTGGTTTCAGCAGGTTCTGGCAGGTTCTGAGGAAAAGGTTTTCAGAAACGGATGGTCCAGGAACTTTTCTTAG
>JAHBMJ010001112.1:7500-15000 GCA_018398765.1 Chromera velia | reverse complement strand
TGGGCGCAGAGGAAGTGGTGGGAGTGCTGTAGTAGTACGAGGGGAAGGGGTAGCTGTAGAAGGAAGGGAATCCACCCCCATACATGTACATGGGGGGAGGGTAGTAGGGCATCTGGAGGGATCTCTTGGAAGCGGAGTCCTCGGAAGAGGGAGAGTCAGTAGAAGTGGTCTCCTCCTCCTCCTCGCTCAGGCGTCTGCCCCAACGACCGTAACGTCCGTGGCGGCGTCCCCAACGACCATGGCGGCGATGGCCGAAGCCTCCGTAGCCTCCGTAGAAACCGCCGTAACGACGCCCTCCAATGACGCTGCCTCCGTATCCGTTTCCTCCGATACCTGCAGGCGTCACACATGAAAAAGGGAAGAGGTCCACGAAGGAAGACAGACCCTTTGCTTTACAGCCAGAAGACACGCAGAAAGGGACACTAGAGGGAAGACGGGAGGAGAGAGAGAAGAGACCAGACGAAGCTGAGAAAGGAGTACCAGTCACCGGAAAAGAGACGAGAAAGACCGATGGGAGGCAAAGAAGAGAAACAAAACGAAAAGAGACTCACCAGAGCCACCGATACCAGTGCCACCATGAGGACCTCCATATCCGGGACCACCGTAGCCAGGGCCTCCGTACCCGTTGCCCTGCAGCTGGCGGGTCTCCTCGCCTGTGAGCTCAGCGTTCTCATCCTCAGAAGCCTCCGAGGGGGAGACGGACTCAGAGGTGGACTCCTCGCTCAAGCGTCTGCCCCAACGACCAAAACGTCCGTGGCGGCGTCCCCATCGACCGAAGCGCCCAAACCCTCCGTAGCCTCCGAAGCCACCGTAGTAGCCGCCGTGACCACCACGGATGACGCTGCCACCGTATCCGTTACCTCCGATACCTGCGGACAAAGAAGGGAGAAAGAGAGTTGCTGGAGTGAAGACAGCGGGGATAACGAAGGGAAGGAAACACGCGCAATCTGGCCGCAGACAGAAGAAACCAATGCCCAGAAAGAACAAAGAGCAGGGGAAAAGAGAAGATGGTCAGGAGAGCAGAACAAGGATAGGGGAAAGTGAGAGAGGAGGAGAAGGAACTAGACGAGAGGAAACTCACCAGTGCCACCGACACCAGTGCCACCATGAGGACCACCATATCCGGGACCACCGTAACCAGGGCCTCCGTACCCGTTGCCCTGCAGCTGGCGGGTCTCCTCGCCCTTCTCGGTGGTGTCCTCCTCAGTTGTCTCCTCAGTAGAGGCAGAGGCAGAGGCAGAGGACTCAGCGGCGTTCAGACGACGTCCGTACCCAGGGCCTCCAGCAGCAGGGCCGCCGAAACCGTTTCCACCGGGACCGCCAAGTGCACCTCCACCAACACCAGCGCCGCCATAGGCAGGGGCGCCGTACACAGGGCCGATGTAGGTGGGGCCTCCGTTGGGGGTCTGGTAGACAGTCGTGTAGCCTCCCTGGCCGCCGCCGTATGCATTGCCGCCAACACCAGCACCACCCACAGCAGGGCCTCCAGGACCTCCGACACCATTGCCTCCGAAGGCATTGCCACCAAGACCAGCACTGCCTCCCATCCACCTGCACCATGGGAAGGAAAAGAGGCAGAGGAAGTCAGGACTCCATGAGTAAAGAGAAAGGGCTTCTCAATGGAGGCAGAGGAAGTCAGGACTCAATGAGTAAAGAGAAAGGGCTTCTCAATGGAACAAGCCTGAGGGGTGAGATCTCAAGTGAGGCGATGGTGTCTGAGTGAGCAGCAAAGACGTACCAGGGTTTGCCTGAGAGTCCTCTTCGTGAGTGTTCATCTTCAGGGGATGAAGCTCTCAGGTTACGAGCAGGGTCGACGGTGTTGCTGGGATCTGCCAGAGCAGACGCAACAAGGAAGCAACTGGTGACAAGGAACTTCATTTGGCTTGCTTACTGGGAAGGAGTGTCGAGAAACGGAAATCACGAGTGTCGAGCTTAATGAAAGGACAAGAAGTGTTGCAACAACTGTTGTTGTGGATACGTTGGAGGATCTGGTACCAAACAGATGACAGACGATTGAGTAACAAACAAACGAAGTATGACAGAATGATGAGAGTAGTGACCAAACAGACACTCCGGATACTGAAACATATTTTCAGATTTTCAGCTGAAACACAAATCTCAGTGTTGTGTTGCATGGGCTTCTGATCCGGCGACCCTCAAAAAAGACTTGGGACGCGCAGCGACCTGTGCTTGACCGACATGCCGTGGCCGCTGCTGGAACTTTTACGGCTGTCTGGGGGCCCTGGGACGTGGCCCCCGGATCCGAAATTAAGTGCCCCGAACTTCGGTCCGAGAAGTGGCCCCGGAAAGCTACGTGTGAATACTGAATTGTGGCACTTTCACGTCGTGAGAATGGGCTTATGAAGCGAAATCTGCAAATTGAGCGGTTCGCTTTGCGGCTCGCCTGTCTTGCAATGTCTTGCAACACCTCAGACTGCAAAAAAGCCACACCTTTTGCAACACTCTCTCTTGAAGCCCTCAATCGTCTGGTTACGACGACACCTTCCATCCATCAGATTTCAATTTCTCTCGACAACCAAAACCAATTGCGACTCCCGGTTTGTTTGTTTGTTTGTTTACCTTCGTTCGTTTGTTTACTCTACGCAACTGTTTGATACGAATACACTTCCCAAGTTAATCAATCAAGAAGATACCAACAACCAACATGAAGTTCCTCAGTGCAAGCGTTCTTCTCTTTGCGGTGTCCTCAATCGCGAGTGAGGTTCCTGTGACAGAGACCCAGACAGAACTTGAAGCAGCCCCTGAGAGGCAGCTCTGGGGAAGACCTTGGTCAGTCCTCTGTTCCTGTCTGATGACTTCTCTCTTCCGTCTCCTCTTCTCTTGTCTCTTCTCCCACCTTCCGCTCAACTCCTTCTGTTCTGTTTCCATGTCTTGCTTGTGCAGGTGGATGAGACGCTCTACTGGCGTCGGTGGCAACGCCTTCGGAGGAAACGGAGTCGGAGGTCCTGGAGGCCCTGCCGTGGGTGGTGCTGGTCTCGGTGGCAATGCATACGGCGGCGGCCAGGGAGGCTACACGACTGTCTACCAGACCCCCAACGGAGGCCCCACCTACATCGGCCCTGTGTACGGCGCCCCTGCCTATGGCGGCGCTGGTGTTGGTGGAGGTGCACTTGGCGGTCCCGGTGGAAACGGTTTCGGCGGCCCTGCTGCTGGAGGCCCTGGGTACGGACGTCGTCTGAACGCCGCTGAGTCCTCTGCCTCTGCCTCTGCCTCTACTGAGGAGACAACTGAGGAGGACACCACCGAGAAGGGCGAGGAGACCCGCCAGCTGCAGGGCAACGGGTACGGAGGCCCTGGTTACGGTGGTCCCGGATATGGTGGTCCTCATGGTGGCACTGGTGTCGGTGGCACTGGTGAGTTTCCTCTCGTCTAGTTCCTTCTCCTCTCTCACTTTCCCCTATCCTTGTTCTGCTCTCCTGACCATCTTCTCTTTTCCCCTGCTCTTTGTTCTTTCTGGGCATTGGTTTCTTCTGTCTGCGGCCAGATTGCGCGTGTTTCCTTCCCTTCGTTATCCCCGCTGTCTTCACTCCAGCAACTCTCTTTCTCCCTTCTTTGTCCGCAGGTATCGGAGGTAACGGATACGGTGGCAGCGTCATCCGTGGTGGTCACGGCGGCTACTACGGTGGCTTCGGAGGCTACGGAGGGTTTGGGCGCTTCGGTCGATGGGGACGCCGCCACGGACGTTTTGGTCGTTGGGGCAGACGCTTGAGCGAGGAGTCCACCTCTGAGTCCGTCTCCCCCTCGGAGGCTTCTGAGAATGAGAACGCTGAGCTCACAGGCGAGGAGACCCGCCAGCTGCAGGGCAACGGGTACGGAGGCCCTGGCTACGGTGGTCCCGGATATGGAGGTCCTCATGGTGGCACTGGTGTCGGTGGCACTGGTGAGTCTCTTTCCCTCTTGTTTGTCCTTCCGCCTTCCTCACCCATCCTCCCTTTTCAACTCTTTCCCTCTCGCCTCTTCTCGCAACACCCCTTCTGCTGTTTGCATTTTTTTCCTTGCCGAAGGCATATAATCTTTCTGTGACTGAATCCCTCTTGTGATCGTGACGCTTGCAGGTATCGGAGGAAACGGATACGGAGGCAGCGTCATTGGAGGGCGTCGTTACGGCGGTTTGTACGGAGGCTTTGGAGGCTTCGGCCATCGCCGCCATGGTCGTTGGGGACGCCGCCACGGACGTTACGGTCGTTGGGGCAGACGCCTGAGCGAGAAGGAGTCCACTGTTCCCACTGAGGAGACCACTTCTTCTGACCGGCCTGCTGCTGAATTCTTTGACGTCGACGCCGACTTTGACGAGCAGGCCATGATCAACGAGGAGGCAGAAGACGCTGCCGATCTCAGATCCCTCCAGATGCCCTACTACCCCCCCCCCATCTACATGATGCCTGGAGGCAGCTTCAGCTCTCCCTATAACACAGGCACCCCCACCGCCTCTACCCCCTCCTCCGGTCTCGGCTTCGGCTTTGGAGGTGTCGGTGTCCCCGGCACCAGTTTCGGCAACGGCTTCGGCACCCCTGGGTACGGCACCTCCGGCTCTGTTCCCCTCACTGGGGGGTCCTCCGCTGGCGTGACTGTGTTGTGCCCCGATGGCTACTCTGGAGTCAGCGGCAGGTGCCTCAAGTGCCCCGTCGGATACGCTCTTGTCGGCGATGAGTGCCACAAGACCACCCCTGTTGCTCCTTCTACCCCCGTGGTCGTGAACGCCCCTGTCACCTCCCCTTGAAACGACTCTTTTGTGAGTCGACACCATGAGGGGATGCTCGCATGTTGTGCTGTGAATGGGGTTTGTTGGCGACTGCTGTAGAGAGGAGAGTGAGCGAGATAGATAGAAAGAGAAAGAAACCGGGCTGCCGCGCAGTCTGACATCTCTCTTTCCCTTCTCTCTCTCAAAGTCATGAACCATCCATCTTTGTTTGTCTCCTTAACTGTCGTGTGCGTCTCTGTCCTTTTCCGCCCTCTTGTTGAAAGGGCTTAGTTAATTCGTTGATTGGCATGACCTTTTCACTCAACAATTCTTCTTTCTAGTCTGTCATTTTCGAAACGTCGTTTGCATTGATGTCTGCATGACGCCGTGTCTGTGTCCCCTTGCGTGCATGATGTCTTTCTCTGTCTGTATCTGAAACAAACGAGCAAGAGGTCAAAATGACACAACCAAAGAGAGTACATGAAAGGATCATGTGGTGTGCCGATGAGAGAAACGCGCTTTGACCGCGTCAGGGCAATTCACGATCCATTGAAATTTCCTTCTGACTGATATGGTGAAGCTTGGGAGAGAACTCTGCAAGTGATGTTGGATGTTGGCGTGAGCGTACTGTTTTTCTGTTGCATGTATCACTGTTTCGATCCATCCGTTCATGCAAGCAGCGAACTTGTCCTCTGTGGTAGGCCGAAATGCGCCTGCCCTTTGACTCTTCATGCAAATGATTCTGGATGGCTTCGATTCTTTGTAAAGTGCAACAGAAACGGACTGAAATTTTCGGATTCCAAGTTAACTTGATCAAAGTTTGAATTCACAACGTGTACTCAAACGATGTAGAAATGAATTATCAATTATCATTAAATTGAAACTCTTTGTTAAAATATTACTGGTTTTATTTGCAACTGTAAACTTTACGACATTTTTTTAATTATTTTAAACTAGCAGTGAGACTTAAGCTTAATTTAGTTCTTACTAAACTAGTTATCGTAAAGTGGCACCAACGATGTCAAAAATCCGCGCCAAGTCGAAGCTTCACAGCCTGTGTGCAAAGCGAGTGCAGGTAACGCAAAAATGCATGCACATGCATGCTCAGTACTAGCTAGAGCTTCACCTATATCTGATCTCGATCTCCTGGCCTCATCGATAGAAGGAGTGTCAATGTACGGTCTTGCTGCTTGGCCTCTAGATAGGCCAGTTTGATGCAATACTTTCTGCTTGATTGCATTTGTCCATGCTCTATCGATGATCGATCCGACGTGCATGCTGCATGCATGTGCATACATTTTTGCGTTACCTGCACTCGCTTTGCGCGCAGGCCGTGAAGCTTTGACTTGGCGCGGATTAACTTAACTTCGTTGGTGCCACTTTACGGTTACTAGAGTAATATAGTACAAAAAATTAATGTAACATTATATCATATGATGTAGCATTAATTATATTTGGAATTTTGGATGCACATTGCAACATGATGAAAATGCTATACCGCGTACACTTGAATTTTGCAATTTCGTCACAGGATGCGATTCAGGATTTATTTTTTTGAAAGAAAAAAAAGTTTTCAAATGCATTTTAGGGGCCTCCAACATGTTGGGGAAGGGGCCCCGGCACTCTACTTCCACGTCCAACGACTTTCCGGGGCTCGATTTAATTTGTTCGAAATTCATCAGATGTGAATCTAAATTTCGAACAAATTAAATCGGGCCCTGGAAAGTCGTCGGACATGCAAGTGGAGTGCTAGGGCCCCTTCTCCAACATGTTGGGGGCCCCCAGCATATATTTTAAAACTCATTTTTTTTTGTCCAAAATTAATCCGAATCAAGTGTTGTGTAAATTTCAGCCGAACGCTGTATAAGACATGCACGCCTGTTGTTGGTCTTTGCGAAACAGATTAACTGAGCTTATGTATTCGAAGGATTGAATCTTCTTTGCTCAATAGAGAATTAAGAGAATGCTTTTATACGTATATGTAACAGACGTTCTCTATGTAGAGCATGTATGAAAGTTAATTCCTATATTTGATGAGAGAAAAGGAGGGTTATTTAATTACATTATAAATTTATATGAATGAATCCTAGTTATGTAATTAATTCTTAAAAATCATGTAACACAACGTACGGTGGGTTATACGGCGCACAAGTTACGCCATAACGGGAAGACACGGAACTAAATATAACACAGGATTTATGACAGGAACTTTGAGTACGGACTGCACAGTAAAAGAGCACGAATTAAGAATACCGCAGAAAAGAGCTTATTGAAAAAAAAAAACTGTACAGGTGAGACCCGAATGCATTAGAAAAAAAGTGAAGATTGGCCGAACGGGAGAGTTAACGTGATTGAAGACAATATGGTTTCATTAATTGATACGTGATTGAGGGTTTTGTCATGCATGCCACATCCCCATATATGGGGGCGAATCTAGCCTAGTTTATCGATAAGTTTCGTCTTAAAACCACCAGCGACTAGTAAAATAAAAGCGACTTTGATCACTTTAATACAGGTTATCAATTGTGGTTTCATGACTGAATGGACGAACAAAAGAGAGAGAAAAGGGACAGAGGGGATGTAGTGCAGAACCTTCGCAACACTAAGCTGTCTTCAGTTCTTTCATTGGAAAAGGCTACCCTCTTCCCTCTCTTCTCTTAACTCATCACACCTCTTTCTTTAAATACAGTGCCCCAAACTTTTCTGCATGGTTCTCCTTTTTGAACATGTTTCATTTGCTTGCGCCTTTATTCATCCCTCCTCTTTCTTCTCGCATTGCCAAAGAAATTCATTCAGTT
>JAHBMJ010001112.1:0-2500 GCA_018398765.1 Chromera velia | reverse complement strand
AATTCATTGATTCATCCATTCATCCATCCATTTATCCATTCGTCCATTCATCCATCCGTTCATCCATTCATTCATTCATTCATCCATTCATCCATTTATCCATTCATCCATCTATCCATTCATTCATTCATTTATCCATCCATTCACTCATTCATTCATTCATTCATTCATTCGTTCATTCATCCCTTCACCCTTCCATTCATTCATTCGTTCATCCCCCCATTCATTTATTCATTCATTCATTCATTCATTCATTCATTCATTCTCTTATTCATACATTCATTCATCCATTTATCCGTTCATCGATTCATCCATCCATCTATTCATTCATTGATTCATTCATTCATTCAATGACATTCATCCATTCATCCGTTCATCCATGCATCCATCCATTCATTCATTTATCCATCCATCCATCCATCCATCCATTCGTCCATTCATCCATTCGTCCATCCATCCATTCATCCATTCATTCACTAGTTCATTCATTCGTCCATTCATTCATTCATCCATCTATCTATTCATTCATTCATTCATTCATTCATCCGTTCATCCATTCACCCTTCCACTCATTCATCCATTCATCCATCCATTCATTCATTCATCCATTCATCCATTCATTCATTTATTCATTCATTCATCCATCCATTCACCCTTCCATTCATCCATCTATTCATCCATCCATCCATTCATTCATTCATTCATTCATCCATTCATTCATCCATCCATTCATCTATTCATCCAATGCAAACGGTCTGGAGTGGGACAGTCTCTTCTCACCTCTCCTCTCCCGACTTCGAAGGGGCTGTGATGGAATGGCCGGCGGGCTGTGTTCGTGGTGGATGCGGCGTTGAGGAGAGGCCGGATTGGCGAGTGAATGGAGGTATAGAGGCAAGCTGCATCTGTGGGCGGTGGCAGCATGTGACGGCTGCAGTTTGTGGAAGCTGGAAGCGGTTGGTGGTCCGGTGTAAAGAGAGGAGCTGCGTGGTGTTGTGGGTCTTGTGAGCAAGCCTCGAGTGCGTCTTGATTTGTGCGTACCTTCGGAGGAGGGGAACGGGCCGTCGACTTGCTTGCTCGAAGGGGGTGCATGCATGCATGTATGGAATTGTAGCTATTTCTATTTTGTAAGTGCCCTCCGCTTCGCTTTCCGGGGCCACATTCAGCAACGCACGCATCTGACGCAAGCAAGCTTGTGAACGGCCCCGGAAAGCAAGAAAAATAAGAACTTCACGATTGACGCACGCTGGCCAGCCGATCAGGCGGTCGCGCCGACCCCCCTCCCAAGGGAAAAGCCGCAGAACCCCCCCTCCCCCAGGAAAAAAGCCTGGGGATGCAGCTTTCCGGGGCCACTGACGCACGCATGCATGACAACGTGGGTTTATGCACGCTTTTCTAGACCATTTGGGGCGGGATCTTTCCGGGGCCTTCTTTTGGCGAAAGACACCTGACGCATGCACATTTGGCGCACATTTAGCCTTTCGGGGCCGGGTTTTTGCGGAAAGACAGCGTGCACGTGGGCTGGGGTATTTCTGTTTTCTAAGTGCCCCCCGCTTCGCTTTCCGGGGCCATATTTGATGTATATTCAGCCTTTCGGGGCCGGGTTTTTGCCGAAATACAGCGTGCATTCACGTGGGCTGGGGTATTTCTATTTTCTAAGTGCCCCCCGCTTCGCTTTCCGGAGCCACCCTGCCCCGAAAGGCTGAATGTGTGCCAAATGTGCGTGCGTCAGGTGTCTTTCACCAAAAAAAGGCCCCGGAAAGATCCCGCCCCAAATGGTCTAGAAAAGCGTGCATGAACCCGTGTCGTCATGCATGCGTGTGTCAGTGGCCCCGGAAAGTGACAGGCTGCATCCCCAGGCTTTTTTCCTGGGAAAGGGGGGGTTCTGCGGCTTTTTCCGCGGGGGGGGGGTCGGCGCGACCACCCGATCGGCTGGCCTGCGTGCGTCAATCGTGAAGTTCTTATTTTTCTTGCTTTCCGGGACCGTTTGCAAGCTTGCTTGCGTCAGATCGATTTCATGCCAAGCTGGCCTTGTCTTTGACTGAGTCCTCTTTCTTCGCAGTCTATTTACAGCTGCTGAGACTACAAAGACCAGCGTTTCTCGTAGAAGAGACTCAGTCCGCTTGTGTTGCTTCGAATTTCAATCAATATTGACTCGCGCAGAGACAGGCTATTCAAGAGTACCGCGAGGCCATACCGAGAATGAACACTAACCCTATTTTTTGGGATTTTATGGTCAAGCGCAAAAGGTTTCCTCCTAGGTTTCTGCCCAGGCGTATGGACCTTGCAGCCATGGTGCTTTTCACACAGCAAGGTAGTGAAGACTGGTGAGTTTACCCGCGCCCACTTCTTGACCCAGGCTGTCTGTCCATCTTAAGCAGCTCCAAAGAGCACTTTTCGTCTTTCTGACTCTGGCTGTGATGAAGGTAAGGGAAGAGCTTGTCGGATAATATATTTTTCTAGTGAAGCAACAGTCTTCTCTCTTTTCAAGTCTTTATACACA
>JAHBMJ010001111.1:17500-35247 GCA_018398765.1 Chromera velia | reverse complement strand
CATTTCTCTTTCCATAGGTGGCACCTCCAGTTGGGTGGCGCTTTGTTCGTGTTGCAGCTGGCCCTCTCACGATTGATGCAGTGCAAGTCTGGCATCAAGGGAATGTTCCAGACCCGCAACTGCATTGAGGACTTTCTCGAGCTCTCCTTGGTCGACACGCCCTGCTGCTGCAGGGTTCGGAGAGCTGCGGCCAGAGCGGTGGTGACTTTCTGCAGGGGTGATCGGAGCGTGGTGGCTTCCGGGGGTTGCTGCGGTTGCGCAGGGAGGGTAGGGGTAGGCGTAGGGATAGGGGTAGGGGTACGGGTAGGGGGGGGCACAGGGGTACGCATAGGCATGTGGCCAGGCAGGGTGTGCTCCTTGCATGGGGGTCATAGGCATCTGGGGGGTGGTGAGGTGCTCGGGGGCTGAGTGCACCTGTTGCGTCTTCGCCTTGTGTGTTTGACCTTCAACGTCTGGTACCATGAGGGTTCCCCTATTGCCTGGGTCTTGTTGCTGGAGTTGCGTCATGAGGAGAGCCGCGTCTTGGGCCATGCTTTCCTTCTTGCCTGTCATGGAGCGTGCCCGGACGACGTCTAGGGCCTTCTTGACCTCTGCGGGTTTTGTGGCGTTCATGCAGGACTCCAGTAGAGCAGGCACCGTCACAATGACCTGCAGAAATAGGAGAAGGAGGGAGGGGAGAAAATTGTGTAAGAAATGTTCAGACGAGCAAGGTCAACGCCTCAACGAAAGAAACGGATGGTTGTCAGAACAAAGAAAAGAACACAGAAAGAACCATGAGGCACACGTCCCCCTGACCATGAATATGCATTCTGGAATGAGTGTAGTCAGAGGAAGAGAAAATGGATGGAAGAAAATTACAGTGGAGAGCACGAAAACAGAGAGCACAAAAAAGCCAAGCAGGCCTAAAACAGACACACAGGCAGACTGGTGGACAGATAGACTGACCACTTCCTCAGGCACATCCTTAAACTCGAAGTCGGCTTTTTTGTTCTCGAAGTCACGAAGCCAGTTTAGGGCACGCAGGATTGACTTCAAGTGGAGATCTTCCGTGATCGTCCTGCAACAATCAGTCGAGGGGACACACACACACACACACACACACACACACATGCATACATTTACATACGTACATCATCATCATCATCATACGCCATCGCCATCAGCCCATAATAGGCGTCTAGCGTTCGGCAAGTCACGACATGCAAGGCAGATTGTTAAAGATGGACCCTCACTCGGCAACATTTGGCAACTAGCTGAACAACTACATTTCTTCTCGAACTCTTCCACTTCTGGCAGGGCGTGCTTGCGCATGAGCGAGGCTGCTTCATGTGATGTTGACTGCCACCCATGCCACGCCACCTCATAACGCCATCCTCTTCCCTGCTTGTACTTCCTAAGAATTTCCTTCACCTGACAGCCCTGAACCCAGCTTCCCTTCTTTTTTTCGACTGTGTTCTTCGGCTGCTCTGGCTGTCTGGGGGCGAGGTCTTTGTGTGCTTTGCTAGTGTGAAGGCGAAGCCCGTGGAGGATGGAAAACGTTCGCCACATACATACATACATGTATACATACATACATAAATACGCACAGGCCCACCAACCTGTATTGTGTGAGGAACATTGCGAACAGAGGTTTCGAGACGACGTCTCCGAATCCATGGAGCAGAGCGATGTACGAGGTGTCCACAGTGCCCACCGAGTGGATGTCGTCACGAAGAAGCCAGGCGATCGGAAACACGCACCACCCGAGGCCAAAGGTCATCAGGGAGATCACCAGCCATCTGCAATTTGATTTTGGAGATGTATATATACACCACAAGGTGCATGCGCTGCACAGAGAGGTCGCATGTCAGGAGCTCTGTCCCTCTGTGCGCACTGTAGGTGCACGTTGAGAACTACAAGGCGCACAGTTAGTAACAAAAAGGCAGGCAGCATGTGGCGACGTGCACTTCCCCTCTGCCAGATCGAAACTCACAATGGCTTCAGAAGGCGACGAGAAGTGACTTTCCCTTCGTTTCATCCTTTTGTTCGTTCCATTAAGCAACCGATCCGACAAACAGCTGTGTGTGACAGAGAGACGGGGTCCTCTCATGGGATGATTTGCAACGGAGGAAATTCAGCCTCTCCACCCATACGGCAACCGCATTGTTTCCTGCTTCACCATTTGTGCGTACTAACCTGGCTGCTGGCTTGGAAACGTCGTGTTTGATCAGTGTGTTGAGAACGTAGAGGGCCCTCTTGCCAACGTTCCACGCCATAATTCCGACAAGAAAGTCCCCTGTACCGAAGAGAAACCACTGAGCAGAACTCCTGATGTGCTCCGTCCTGCACCCACATACTCACATGTACTTATTTATTCATATACACATAAAAGCGCTTCATGCGACGCTCGCTCAGCGGGAGAGCAATGGTTTGCATGGGTCAACGAAAGGCTAAAAATCCATTCTCATTCATTGGCCTTGCCGAGGAACTGAAAGAGGAAGGAGGACACTACAAGCAATCTCAGTCTCCCCAAATACCTACGTCACGTCAGTCAGTCAGTCAGTCAGTCAGTCAGTCAGGCAGCCAGTCAGTCCGTCCGTCCGTCCGTCAGTCAGTCAGTCAGTCAGTCAGTCAGTCAGTCAGTCAGTCAGCCTAACTGACTCACACACTCTCTTATTGACTCACTCCATCTCGGTCAGGATCACTCACTCTCTCATTGACTCACTCGCTCACTCACTCACTCACTCACTCACTCACTCACTCACTCACCAGAATCCGACAAGAATGCAGAAGAAGGTGGCTGCTGAATAAAAGGGAATTCCCTCAACCCCCAGGGTCTCGGCGAAGTCCCAAATGATCAGAGGGCATCCGACAAGGTAGCCCCAGTACATGTACCTGCAGGGAAGTAATTTTGCTTACACAACACATTAGCTGTATGTCTGCAACATGCATGTAGACAAAGACGATGACACGTGCGCAAATGCCCAGAATGGCTAACGGAGGAAGGAGGCAGAAAGAGATACAGCCGGCAAGCCAGGCAGGCAGGCAGACAGACATGCAGACACACAGGTAAAGAGGAAAACGGTAAAAGGGGGAAAAGGGAAAAGACAGAAAGCCGACGCGATGGAAAGCATGAAAATTAGTGCGGAGCCTTGCAGGCTAGGTACAGCTCGAAATATCACACAAAGAAAAGAACAAACCCACGAATGGAATGCGCATTCGCAGGCAGCAGAGCAGAACAAATCAACGCGATAACCAAGGGGCCAAGAAGAGGCGCCTGCCGATCATCGTGAGCCACAATCCCCACTACAATCGTTCGTTGAAAAGCACTGTTTGAATGAATGTCTTCAGCTCATAAATCCGGGAAGTCGAAAGAGGGAAACACCGAAGAGAGATGTACACATTTAGATTTGAAACCGACTGACGGTGTCACATCGAGCCCGGGGTCCCGTCCCGCCGCCTTGTCGAACATCTGGCAAGCCCTGATTGAATACTCCACAAAGGAGACCAGGGAGACAATCGAACCTGCACACAGACGCATAGTCGCAGCGACGAATATTGCTTTTCCTTACTTAGGCGGCGTGAGTAAGAGTCGGACATTGAGTTGGCGCTGATAGAGCCCTCAAGGAGCAGATGGAGTTTCCGTGCAACCATGAAAAAAGAAGAAAAAAGGTCAGTCAATCTTGTGTGAGGGTTCAAGACACGTCACAGGTGCCAGAAAGGGTCTCAATCAACGTGGGATGGGATGATGCATGCAGAAGAAGCTTTTGATATCCACGCTATGTACTTGCACGGGCAGTCTGACGGACCGACGAATCGATTCAGCGGAAGACTTCGGGCCCCGACAACATCGTTATTGTACCCCTTCTCCCACCTGCACAAAGCACCAGGCATATATATACCAATGCGTGTCTGTTAGCAAACCTGCTCGGGGTGGGTGGGTGTGAGGGTGAAGCGGAGGGCACGTTTTCGTCTGCGCGTGCAGCAGACGGTTCATAGATACACATATATATAGAAAAAACTCCATGGTTCCACCTGACTGACTGACCTGAGCCGGAGCATCTGCTGCGACCCGATGAAGTGGGCGGAGACGTGGAAGAGGTAAATGCCCGAGAAAAACTGAAAGACTGAAATGCAGACAAAGATAATACCCAACGTGCCATCGGGAATCATCTTATGAGCTTTTCGAGAATCGACTGGAGGTAAAGGGAACCGTTGCTTTGTGATGGCGGAATCCAAGCTAGTGTTGCTCAACTTGTTTGAGTTGTTGGTCGACGGAGGAGGACTCGTTAATGGTTTGAAAATTCGGTCTTGCGAGCGAACAGGAAAGAATAATTTTGGGAGGAGTGAGGCGTGCGACGTTGATCGAAGAGCCGAACTTTGAATTCGTGGAGGAATGCGTTGTAGTCTGACTGCATGGGTTAACTCGAATTTTTCGCTGCATGCATGCATGAGGTGATGATCGGGTAGACGATGAGGTAGGGTCGCGATCGCGCGTCCGACCGGCCCGCGCGCGCACGGGTGCATGGGTCCGCGCGGGAATTTAACAGCAGCTGAATTAACAGCTCCGCGATTGCAGCTATAGCTGCTGTGATTTTGCGCAAGGTTCGCGCGGGCCGCGCGCCCCTCGGGACCCACCCGCGGCCACGGGCCGTGCTCGACGCGTGTGAATTGGGAATTAAGAAAGAACAGGCTGTACGTGTCACGTATGTCAGCTTGAGAAACTCTTTTCTTGATAGAAGGAGCATCCACGGAGCTGTGTATAGAATGTCAGGACGCTGAGAACGAAACGACCCAGTGCGTTTCTTTAGCTCGCTATGCTTCCTCTCTCCCGCCTCGTCTCGAGGCCCCAGTGTCCGTCTCCTTCCTTTACCCTGAGGTCTCTGGGCGTGCGTCAGGTCCGCAAAGCTGCCTCCAGTGCCTCTGCTCTTCCTGCGTCTCAGAAGGAATGGGGACGTCCGACACATGAGCCCTCTCTTCCTCAGACCTATACAGGAGTGCGCAGTGCGAGAGAAGTGGTGTCAAAATTTCGGGAAAGGGAGACGCAGGGGGTGATCACCCCTGACGATTTCATTCAGTGTCTGGCTGCGCTGCGTCTCTCTTGGATGCAAAATCACCGAAGTGCCGACCAAGTCTTTCAGTCAGATGGGTTTGAGAATATCATCACAAGTATTCAAGATCATCTGAAGTCGAAGAAGAATTTCTTTTCGAGACGGACGGTTGCCCTTGTCTCCGGATCTCTTTCCCGTCTCCAGACGAGCTCTCGGTTTGTTAGAACGTGCCTCGAGACGGCAGCAGATGAGTACTTTTCTCTTGCCAAAAGTGGGTCAGGAGATGTGAAGTCGACTCTATTAATGACAGAAGCATGCATCTCAAGCGTGGACCTTCAGAAAAAACGCCATGCCGTCTTTGACGTTCTGAAGACAGAATTGGAGACGGCGGGAAAGATTGGCATGTCTTCGTTCTCTCCGGGGTCTTCGCGTCATCCGGAGAACGGCACTGTGAAGCAGTTGGTTATTCGGTTCATCATGGCGTCTTCCAGATGTGCCGAAGTCTTTCCGCAATTTACGCCGGCTTTGAACTCTTTTATATCAGGTACGTGGGTGGCTACGGCGGAGAGTGTGTTGACCCTCATGTACTCCTCCAGTTTTTCTTCCCTTTCGCCCTCTGCCCCTCCTCCGCCCTTGTCCCTTGTCTCCGTTTCTTCTCTCTCGAAACAAAGCGTGGCCTTCCCGTGAGGTTCCCTGTCCCCCTTAAATTCCAGTCTTCGCTCCCCTTTTCCTTTTTCCTCTCTTCCCCCAAATAATCTCTGCCTGCAAGAATATTGCTCTCCACTTGCGTTTCCTATTCTTGAATGCATGTGATTTATCATCATCCCCATGCAGTTCTGGTCGAGACGATTGACGAGAGCAGGCGGATGAAGCAACAGTTCAACATCCCCCTCGGGGAGGGCATCAAACTCGCCACCGCCCTGGCTACGTCTGGAAAGAGCGTGGGCATTCTCAACTCCCTCCTGAAGGTGAACGCTTACAAGCTTGGAAGGTCCAAAAAGTCAGTTCACGGAAGTACTTGGAAACGTGGATGTATTTATTGTATGCATTTTTCTTTCGGAGGTGAACGCCCGGAAACTCGGGAGATGAAAATGGCACGCAGCGCATCAACGGATTGTCTCTTTCGGTTGCTTCGCTGAAAGATCGGCGACTGAAGGAATCAAGAGAAGTTGGCCGTCAAGGGATGAAAAAGGGAGCATTCGAAAGAATGCCCTTGGTCGCATGAAGTCAGAAAGGAGATGCGAGCAGGCACAGAGAGAGAGAGACAGAGAGAGAGAGAGAGAGAGAGGGAGAGAGAGAGAGAAAGATGAATTTCGAGTCACACAGCTGATCTGACATATGAGACAACCGTTATCGTCACTGCTGTACTTTGCTGTACGTGTAGGTGTGGAGAAATGGCTGAAAAGCTGTGTAGTTGTCAAAGTTCTGATGAATTGTTGCACCTTCTTTGCGTGCATTTAGCTGCCCAAATCTGTGTCTTCGGCAAAATGAGTGCCTGTATGTCCGCAGAGCCCTGGAAGCCTCTGGATACGTTCACTTGATGTTTTGTCTCGCCCGTCTCCGCTGTCTCTCCTCTGAGGATCTCATGGAGTTTGTAGACGCTCTGCAGTCGAGGCGGCAGGTGATGGATGCGAGCGCACACAGGGCAGAGAGACGCGGGGGGATCAGCCTCAGCCCTGCGTCGTCTGTGGAAGCAGACGAAGAAGAAGAAGAGTTGTCGAAAAACTTCAAGCAGCTGAGGTCACGACAGAACAAGACCAAAGCTCTGAGAGACGTCCACCTTGCAGAGGCAGTCTTCGCAGTCGCCCTCACTGGAGGGAAGGTGGCTTCATCAGGTCCGTCTGTCATTTGGTCTGCTGTAACCAGAGCGTCAACACCACACAATTGATTTGGCTGCCTGAGTGACTGAGAGACTGCGTTACGACAGGCCTTCTACCGACTTTGAGAAAAGGGGGGAAGAGAAGAGATTTCTGTTGACTCAGCAAGAGAAGGAAAGAGAAGAGACGCACAAAAGATCAAAAAAGGGGACAAAGTGGCGTGTAAGAGTTTTTCAAAATGTGGCAGCATGATCGACGCTCACGAATATGAATGGATGAACCAAGCTGAGCGTCATTGATCCATTGACCTGCTCATCAACTTTCTTTTTTATTGTTTCGATGTTCCTTTTTCCCACATACCTCCCTCCTCCTCTCGGAATGTTCGTCGTTTCCGATTCTTCTCGTCATTCCAAATAATTGTGTCTCCCCCCTTTCTCTCTCTCTCTCTCTGTGTATGTGTATGTGTGTCTTTCTTTCTTTCTGCGTGGGCGTCTTATGTGCGTATGTGAGTGTTTGGTGTCTGTGTGCAGCTCTCACAGCTAGTTTGATGAGATTCGGTGTCGGCATGTGGCACGATCTTCTCGAGGTCAGTCGGGGGGTCTTCGTAATAAAGAGAAAACAAAGAAAGGAAGAAGGAAGGGTGCACAGCCTCGTAGAAAAGGAAGAGCAGACTCCAACAATGGTGGGGAAAGGAAACGTCATGGGAGCGCTGAACGGTGAGGTCGCTCCAAGAGTGGAATGGAAGGGAGAAAAACATCACTGATTGTACCCACATTTGTGTCTGCATGGGATAGTTCTTCCCCGTCTCTCTGTCCTGCTTTGTCGCTTCTCTCTCTTCCCCTGTTGGTTGACGAAGAAAAACAAACAGGAGAGGTGTCAATGCCGTACGGCGGAAGGGGGAGGAAGATACGGTGGTCGGACTGCCTGTTGATGAAGCCTTCCCTCTCGCGTCTTTGTCGTTTGTTCTGAATTTGTCATGTCTTTCTCTTTCACTTCCTCTTGCAGGAAGCAAAAGAGATGAGAGAGCAGGGCGAGTTGTCTCAAACGAAGAGTCCCTTCGGAGGAGGAAACGCGAGAGCCAGAATGTTCACATATGTCAGGCAGGCAGGCAGGCTGGCAAGATGCCAGAGCAAGGGGGGTGGGAGGTGCAAGGAAGGCCCGCACATCTGTCCCCTTTCTTGCTTCCTTGCTTCCTGTGCGTTTCTCTCGACGAACCGTCCTTGTCTTGTTCAATCTCTTTTTTCCCCCTAGTCTTTGGCGATGCTTTCTTGAATCAGGTTTCGTGAATCCATTCCGTGCTTTTTAGTTCTCTTCACTTGCCTCCCTCCCTCTCCCTCCATTTGCAGGCAGTGTGCCTCGTTTCTTTCCTTCTCTCTCACCTGACTCTCTCCATTCTCTCTGGCCGGATGTTTCGTTAATTGTTGCAGTCAGTCTGCCGTCTGGCCTGGTCGATTTGCGCCTCAGAGGCCTTCAGAGAGTCTGAAAGCACAAAGAAGCTCTCGGGATGGACGGGCGAGGATGCAAAGAAGGCCAGGGAGGTGCTCGAACTCTCGCTGCAACATATGCAGTGGTGGTTGCAGTTCGGGGGGGTCCTCGACGTGAAGATGTGCCCTCTGTATCAGGTCTGTAGCTGTTGAAAGTCAGAGAGAGAGAGGTGTGTGTGTGTGTGTGTGTGTGTGTGTGTCTGTGCGTGTATCCGTCTCTCTCTCTCTCTCTCTCTCTCTCTCTCTTTCTCTGTGTGTGTGTGTGTGTCTGTCTGTCTGTCTGTCTGTCTGTGGTGTTCATGAAGAAAAAGAGGGAGAAGAAGAAGAAACATATAGTCTGTCTGTCTGTCTCTCTCTCTCTCTCTCTCTGTGTGTGTGTGTGTGTGTGTCTGTGTGTGTGGTTGGGGTGGGTGTGCACAAGTGACAAAGATGTTCTCAGCGGTATCGTCAATCGGAAGCCCTGTCATCCACCAATGACGTGGTTCTCAAGACGTATATGTCTGCATGCGGTCTGCGTGTGTCTGCATATGTGTGCGTACTTGCGTCTATCTCCTTTGTACATGCATGCACAGGGAAGATAATGTTTGGAGAACGGAGAGTGCGTGTTGTTTCGTTTTCCAATACGGTCTCTCTCTCTGTCTGGGCGTGCGTCAGTCAGGCCGGATTGTTGGACTCGCTGTTTTACATTTCCGGATTTCTCGGTGCCCAACTCTTTGTCTGTCCGTCTTGTCCAGCCGGCATTGCAGTGAGCGGAGAAGGGAAAAAAGGGAAAATGAGAGGGATCACCGTAGAGTCTGTCTTTGTTGCCGACACGGCTGGCTTCTTTTCTTCCCTTCTTCCTTCTTCCTTTCCTTTCTTTCGTCCTTTTTCTTTCAGGAAATCTTCAGCAGCGTCGAGCTTGAAGTCCGCAAGGAGGTCGAGGGGTTCTCAATACCGGTACGTGACAGCAGTGACAGGCTGGACAAACAAGCGATTCTGCCAGCCGGCTCTTTCCGTTCGGATCTCGTTGCTTTGCTGTTCCTTCTCTGTATTTCTTGGCGTTTTCTTGGACTCTGTCTTGAAGTATGCAGAGAACAAAAACACAGAGAGTGTGTGTACGAGGACACTCCGCAACAATTTTCGCCCATTCAAATCGATTGTCTTTTTTCTTTTTGTCCTATCAAGCGACTGCAAAACTTTCCTGATGAGAACGAAAGGAACATCGAGCGACTGCAAAACGTTTCTGATGAGAACGAAAGGAACATCAAGGACAATATAAAATTTCGATGGATGGTTTGTTGCAGTGGGATTCTGACGAGAGCGAAAGAAAGAGAATGCAAGCGCAGTGTGTGAGGGCGATTGTCGAAGACAAAAAGGACCTGGGGACGAGCCAACTGCTGAGTCGAGTGGAAGAGGACCTCAGAGCAGCAACGGAAGAAGAACCCTTGAGATTCTGGCAACTTGGTGAGGCACTCGTTCGCCCTAGGGGTGGTGCCACGTCCCCGTTCTCTCTCTTTCTTTTCGTGTCGTATTCAGCACCTTCTCCGATGAATTTTGTCTGTACAGTATTTGTTCTCTTACCGCGTCTGCATCCACTGAAACATTGCGTAGGTGTGAGTATATGTGTATGCGTGTTTGTCCTTGTCGGTCCGTCGCTTGGTCGGTCGATCTGACTGCTTGTCTGTCTGTGAGACTGAGGACAGCTACTGACCCTTGATCGTGTGATGGAGCTGTCTATCCCCCTCTCTTCTCTCTCCCTCTCTCCCCCCCCCCCCCNCCCCCTCTTGGTCGTGTTTGATCCACACACGCCGAGAGAGACGTCGCATGTTCTTTCATTGTAGCTGCTCTCTCTCGATCGGCCCTTTGTATGCGCGGCTTCAGGAAACGATTTGTACCTCACTCTCTCTCATCGCAGAATTAAAATCAAAGCGTGCGAATCTGAGTACGTGCAAAGGTAAATCTGTATTTCCATGAGCGTATCGTTGAATGTACCTGCGTGTCTGCCTGTCCCTGTTCTTTTCAGGCTGGTACCTTGTCCCGTTGATTGCCCCCAAAGCAAAAGTTGCCCTCGATCTCGACCTGCCCCGTCAACAAGGTGAGTGAGTGAGTCAGTCCAGTGACTGATCCTGCAGAGGATTGCCACAGACTCAAAAGGGAGTCACAGAGCACGGAAACAAAGAACAAGCATCTAGTTGAAGTTTTCTTCCGAGCTTCTGCCTCTGCTTGGGCGTGAATGATGGCCGCTAAGAGAAGGTTCTCAACATAGCCTTGATTGAGGGCGTCCGTTCAATCGCATTCGGGTTCTTTGAACCAGCAAACATGGGCGTTTGTCCGTCTGTATTTGGCTTTGTTTCTTCGCTTGGTCATTTCTCTCAAGACAGTTCTGTTCATCCCTTTCTGGTCTGATCTCCTCGTCCCTCCATTGATTGGATCCACGTTTGTTTACTTATCTCCGGCAAGTTTCCTTCCAGGCCCACAGCTTCAAACCATGTGATGGCAGTCGCCGGGAAACGATCCTTCTATTCAAAGCACGAAAATCACGTCGGTCTTATGTTATTCCGGTTTCTTTTGCAGTATCCAGACACATGAAGGCCAGACATTTGAAGCTCCTCTCTCAACAAGAAGCGCCACGCCCCCCCCCCCCTCCAAAAAGAACCACGGAAGGAGAAGGAGCAAGTGCGACAAGCGAAGAGGCAAGTAGGGGAACAGAAGAAGAGGGAGGCAGCACAGTGATCCAGACGCCCCTCGTCCCCCTGGTCATCAACCACCACGCCCTCGCATACCCATCAAGTTTCTGCCAGGGCAGCACTTCCTCAGGTGTGTCTCTGTCTCAGTCCCTCTATCTGAAAAGGAAAAAGAAGAAAAAGAAAAGAAGAAAGAGTCATTTTGTCTGTCTGTCTGTCTGTCTGCCTGTCGGATATATAATCTGTCGGGCGTGTTTTCAACAGGTGCTGCGCGGCGAAGAGAGAGAGTTCAGATTTCGCGTCTGTCAACCAACTCTCATAAAAGGAATGCTGGTTGAATGTCTTATTTCTTTGTCTGGGGATTGCCAAAGTTGATCAAAGTCTTCTGCCCGACTTCGACCAGAATTTCCCGTGCAGAAAGAAGTCTTCTTCTCACTATTACTGCCTGGTCCCCTTCCAGCCATTTCTCTCCCACCACACCCTTCTGACATCTTTGTATGTGTGACAGTTTGTGCGCGTGCCCATTCACTTGTTTGTTGCCCCCCCCGGGCTTCACTGCAAACGCAAGCTCATGCGTTTCCTTTGGAAACATCCTGTTGCAAACAGATACATCTGTATTGGGTGTATCTAGCCCACCTCGCTGACCTGCACGTACAAGCATTGGTGTCTGGTTTGTTTCTTTTGCAGCGTACATTGCTGCTCTTGTGAAGGAGGCAGGCTCAGGCGACCCGGACGGCCTCTGCAGTCTCACGCCCGGGGTTGCGCAGCAAATGGTACAGCAAGGTCTGGAATCAAAGAGAAATCAGTCCCACGTTTGGAGCCACCCAGAACAGCAATAAATCTCTTTGGACCGGCCACAAAAAAAGAAAAACTTCTATGTACACGACTCTAAGACTACCCTGCAAGTTTCAGTCATTTGGGTGAGTTACCATGGGTATTTTGAAGGTATTTGAAGTAATTTACCTTAATTATAATAATCTAAAATGATTTACTCTAAGGTTTACTTTAATGTAAAATAGTTTACAGTACTGTAAACTAAACCCATTTGAAAGATTCAATGGTGTAAAGTGAGTAAACTTTCATTCAGCTTGATATTTTTTTGCTGTCGACTCTTAGAAACTCGACTCTAGTGTCGACTTCTTATTTGTATAATGAAACTCTTCTTAAAATTTGTTACTAATTCCTTATAGTTAATGTTTCCAATAGGTCATTCACCTAGCTAAAGGTGAGACTGTTTCCGCAAAAATATATTTAAAATAACTTTTTTACGGATACTGATTATCATGTTAAAGATAAACACACTGTAAACATGTATCTATAGATTTAGATATGATGTAAATGTCATACCCTGGTAGGCCAGAGCCTAAGTGGTGGTTCGCTGGCTTTAAGCCTAGCTTTAAGCGCAACAATACAATACAAAGATCTAAATATATATGACAGCTTTTTTTGTGCTCACAGCATGATTTTAAACAGAATAATAAATTTTGATACTCCTTTTATAAAAACATATAAAAATATGACCTTGCAAGCTTTGATTTAGCATCAGCAAAGCTGCATACGCTCATGTAAGTACGCGTATTATTCGATTTTTCTATTCTACAAGCAATTTGTTTGCTTGTTAGACTTAGCTCTAGGACTTAGCTAGTGCATCCCGCATATAGTTCCTTCAACTTGGAGGACCCCACCTGCCAACTTTGAATTGATCATGCACCAAATTCTTCAGCAACGTGCTTCGGGGTCTCTGAGACCTCTGATAAAATCTTAGTTGCAGATGGCCTCTCAAGATTCTTTTTCGGGTTGTCGGGATTGGTTTGGATCATCTCAGAAATTAATTTCCTGCAGAACACATAATTTCATTCCATTTACTGAACACAACGCAATAGCAAGAAAAATATAGGAGAAGGCAGAGCAATCCCATTCACTTTGAACGAAAGACAAACAGTGTAGCTCGAAACAATAACTGCCCTTCCCTAACCTTTTAAAGATCTCATGTTACTACAAACCGACTGACCGACCGACCATGGATCGACAGGCCAACCCCTTCCCTTCTTGCAGAATTTGAAGCAGTTGTCTACACTCTTCTGCCCGAATCTGTCCTCACACTCCGCTCCTCCTTTCGCGCCTCCCTCCAGATTCTCTTTGTCCCTTCTCTGATGTGCCAGGGACAGTCTCTGGAGGAAACTCGGGGGTGTAGTCTTCGGAGATAATACGGTGGAGTTAGATCGAGAGCCTGAGTCCTCCAAGAAACTGCTGCTTCTGCTGTCATTTGCTGCCATCATTGCCCGCAATTTCTTCGATTTCTCTGCGTCGGCTCTCTCTTTCTCCTTGACTTTTCTCGCGGCCTCCCCTGGAGATTGAGCCTGCATGCAGGAATGTGCATATCCAATTTGTTTTGTTTTGTGGTGCACAGACAGTGGCATATTGAGCCTACAGGAAAACAAGTCATCACCATCACAGAGGTAGCACACTCTCACGCTTTCTATGTATCCAGTTGAAAGAAAGGAAAGTTGCCGACGTGGATGCCCTCATGGAAGCTCAGCTGACTGAGAAAGAAGAGAAGAAAAGAGAAGAGAACACACCAGAATGAATGGGCACAAGAGGATGACAAGACCACAGGTTAGACGACTGGCCATCCCCGGTAAATCAGTCACTTGGATCTCGAGGAGGTGCATGTATGTATGTTCAGATGAACTGAGACAATTTTCATTCTCTGCATGTACATACGCCTAGCTTTGCTTGACTCACCTCCTCACTTTGCACAGAAAAAAGATACCCCGACAGATCCATTGCAGCCTCCCATGGGTGCACGCGGTCATCGCCCGAGCACATTTTGAAGAACGAAATACCTGCAGAATGTAAGCACACAGTGCATGGTATATGAATAAATCTGTGTACATGCACCTATCAGATAGGCAGATCGATTTATCATGACAGGTGCATGTATACCTGCTTCCTTGTTTTGGCTGTATGACTGATCATTAAGATGTTCAGCAAAAAGAAAAGGCATCCGCATGCGTCTGATGCAACCCCTACATTCAAAAAGGAAAGTGTCCATGCATCAGCACTCACAAGGCCAGCCTTCGTTTGCTTCTGGATCGAATAAATACAATAGAGAAACACCCTTGTGGACTGCACCCCTTCCACCCCCTCTCTCCCTATGCACGTACGTACCTGCAGCAAAGATGTCGACCCTCCACCCCTCCTGAAAGTCACTCGAGTCTTCATCGATGCCGCACTGTCCGTACTCACACCCATGACCCTCAGGAGAAAGATACGCGTGGGTGCCTGCAATTAAGCGTCCACCGTTTAGACAAACACATGAACAGCATAAAATGCATAAACATTCACTTTAGGCTTGGATGCCTCCCTGCCTGCCTACGCCCCCCCCGTACCGTGATGGAAAAAATTGACCCAACACACGCACAGACAAGCACACACACGCGGCCTCGGCTTTCATTCCTTTTTTCTGCAGCTTCAATTCTGATTCTATCCGGCATGTCTTCCTCCTGCCTGCTCAGATTTTTTTCCCCCTCCTTTGGCGTGCCCAAAACTTTAGGTTTGAGAAGAATTAAGCAGCTGGTTAGATCACGAGCCCCACCTGACCTTTTGACGCTGAGATGACATTCTTCTTCCCCCCCTTGTCCATCATTTTGTCTGCAATCCCAACGTCCCCAATGACGATTCTGTCCTGGTCATCCAGAAATAAATTCACGGGCTTGATGTCTCGGTGAGCCCAGCTGCAGGTATCGTGTGTACACAAGCAGACTTGCAAACGAAAAAACACGATTTCATTTGCAACATGCAGCTGCATATGCTGTTGAGGTCTTGGTGTCCCCAGGTGTAAAATTAAGAGGTTCCATACGGAGACAAATGCACGCAATATGTTTTTTTCATTGACACAAAGCAAGCTCATGAATGAATTTGTAGGAAAATGTCACGATGTCGCAAGAAATGAAGTGTCGAGACTGCATTTCTGGTTTGATCTCTCACTGCATGACTTCCCTCCTCATCCTCTCCCTCCAGAAAAACGAAATGAAGAGACCAGGCAAGAAGAACTCAGAGAGAGATCAATGCTGTCCCAAGAGCCAAGGAGAGGGCAGATGCAAAACCCACAACTAAGAGAGATACAGAAAACCTCGACACAAGACAGAAGCCATACTGCATGGCACTGGGAAAAGAGGAGACTGACAAGCTGGAGGCGTGCACGTCTCGTTACAAAGAAGAGAAGCGATAAGACACACAATGAAACAAAAACTACACAGATCGGGGGTGTACTCACTGATTGCTGTGAAAGTAATGAAGTCCAGTGAGCGTCTGAATGAACCTGCAGGAGTGCACTCAAGCAATCAGGAAATCAGACCGGCAGGCAGGCAGGCAGGCGGATCTTGGTTCAAGGTATGCTGTGTTCTTTACTTCCCCTCTAACAGGTGCACTACCAGGAACAGAGGGACAAGGGCAGGAGAGACACAGAGATATATAATGAGAGACAACAAAAGTTAAGGAGAAAAGAAAAAACAGAAGAGCAATCGAGCAGACAGGCAAAGTCGACGGCAGGTAGGCACACAATGGCGTTTTTTTAAACCAAAAAATTCGAAACGAATTTGGAAACGATCCAGGACACACCCACTCCCCCCCCACACAAGACTGGCACTCATATCTGGAACCTCAACAACTAAACATTTCTGGCGTCCTCTTCATCAGGTAAGAAAGATGTCAGGATGCCGAGCTGACTCATTCAACTGCTCTTCCTTCCTCTCCGCGATGGACCGACCAGTGATACAATTCCTCCGAACTCGCCTTCCCCATTCGGTCGTATACCTCTCCCCCAGACGCGAGGTCCAGGACCAGACACGTGGTATCGTCAGGCATGTCGGTCCATGATGGGCACTCCACGGCCTCCTCGAACTTCATCACGAAGGGCAGACCCTTGCTACAGAGTTCCTTCAGGACTTCCAACTCGCCTGTGGAGAAACTCCGGTTCGAAACTTTCAGGGCAAATTCTCTGCAGTGAGGGGGGTGGAGAACAGACTCATGAACTCATTTTCTTTTGAGTGCTTGTATTGATTGATTGAAGTCTGTGATTTACCGAGCAGAGAACAGGCATGATGAAGCATCCAGAAGAACTATGGTGTGCATGGACGTTTTGTCGCTCTGATGGGAACACGTGCGGGTATACAAATACTTATGTAGATATGTGTACGTATATCCGTGTATCTGTTTCTGTTCTGTTTCTGCGTATTTCAATATGCATGCATGCATAAAAATCAACCAGAGCGTCACGACCCACCGGACCACCTGCTCGAGCAGAAAAACAGACAAAAACAAAATGGGCACTGTTCTTAGATCATGCTACTCCCAGCTCTGTCTGCTGTTCTTTTTTGTGCCGGCTGGCCAGGCGCGCGTCCGTACAGGTGAGACTTACTTTCCATCGCTTACCCTGCGAACCTTGAACACTGCACATGCACAAGCAGAAGAAAACAATGCATGGGTGAACACTTCAATTCAGGGATACGTCAAATCTCCACTGTACAACCGCCACCTACATACAGGGACATGTATATGTAGAGATGCGTATATCTAGAGAATGACCGTATGGCTGGTAGACAGACAGAAAGGACACAAAAAACCACAGGTAGACAGGAAGGAAGGAAGGAAGAGCGACAGCCAGCCAAACCCACAGCACGATGCACAAGAGCCCTGAAATGAGTAAGCTTGTTTTATCTCTGCACCCCACACCCTTCTCTCTCTTCTGATCAGTATGCCAGTCCTTCCGCTTTGCTTCATGAACGATGTAACTATTTGTAGACGGCTTCTTCCAGGCACATATACACAAAAGTCTTTCGTGACATTGTGTATATACAACTTGCCTACCGCTTCCGAAATTTCCAGTGCCGAGTTCCGTCTCTCTCTCATATGCGTCGGGCTCTTTTTGTCTTCTCTTCTTTCTTTTCTTTCCTTCGTCAAGATTCAATTTGAGTTTTGGAATCATGGGGGATGCATTGGAGGAAGAGGAAGAAGGCGAGGACGTTGTGCTGTCGGGTGACATCGGAGAGGCTAACTCGCTCTCTCCTGCTGAAGACCTCATGAGGCTGAAGTCTAGGGCTGGAACCTTGAATTGAGGTCGGTTGATTCCCCCCCTCCTCTCTCCGAAGACAGGGCGGAGGACTGCCGTCAAGGAGACGGTGAGGCAGAAGAAGATTACGGGAACTCTCATTTTGTTCACTGAGTCTCGATGGAACCAATCGAATTCTCGACCGGTCCTTGCTTGCCTTCCTCCTTTTTACAGGCGCAGTAACACTGTCAGCTATATAGCTCGTGCACAGACCTCCATGACTTTGCTTGTGTGTGCATGAATGTGGTTCAATTTGCTCTTCGATCTTTCTTTGCATGCATGATCGATCGCATGCATGCAGTTTTTTAATTTTTGCATAAATTAGGAATTTTTTTTTTGTGCATGCATGCATGCATGCAGCTATATAGATCCACAAGATTGAACGCGCCGCGGCCGGAATGCCGCGGCGCGCGGATTGCGCGCTTGATGGCGCGCTGAGGAGATGCGGGCGGGCCGAAAAGCTTGCCTGGTCATGGCCGGCCAGAGGATATCGTGACCGGTCGATCATGAATGGAAGTGGCAGCTGCATTGAAGTGCATAGATCGAGGCCCTGTGGTGTTCTAAAGGAGCATGCCATTACATGACTAAGGATGACTTGGCCTTCTAGAGTTCCTTTTTATTCTAGTTAATTCTAGTTCTAA
>JAHBMJ010001111.1:0-12500 GCA_018398765.1 Chromera velia | reverse complement strand
ACCAAGACATTTTATTTCAAACAAACGAGGCCCCCACCTACTATGCAAACTTCCCGTTCTTCTTGACATTCTCTCGTTCGATCATCCGTCTCTCCGTCTCTAACCCTGTTTCACTTCTCTTCACTAAATCAGGATGTGTCAGAGCAGGGGCGTTTTCATTTTTGTGTGCATTCGCTACTCTCTTTCAAAATTGCCTGTACTTTTTTAAAAAGACCCACAAAAAGGAGACGAATCGGAGTGACACTGTTTTTCTGAGGCAGTAGAAACAAGCATATCAACAAGAGATTCTCTCTTTTTCACTCCCTCCCTCCCTCCCTCCCTTCCTCCCCCCCCTCCCCCCCCTCTCTTTCTCTCTCTCTCTGTTTCTCTCTCTCTCTCTCGCTCTCTCTCTCTCTCTCTCTCTCTCTCTCTCTTTCTCTTTCTCTTTCTCTCTCTTTCTCTCTCTCTCTCTCTCTCTCTCTCTCTCTCTCTCTTTCTCTTTCTCTCTCTCTCTCTCTCTCTCTCTCTCTCTCTCTCTCTCTTCTTCTATCTCTTTCCCTCTATCTTTCCCTCCCTTTCTTTTTGGCTCACTCGCGCACTCTTTCTCTCTGCATATCTATAAATATCTCTTCTTGCTTTTTTGTGCATGTGCGTGTGCTGTGCATGATGTGTACATATTTACGTTTGTGTACATGATTGTGTATATGAACGGTATGTGTATGGGTGCGCGCACATGTGTGTGTGTACATATGTCAGCCTGTGAAACTTAGTCTAGCTCCCACGCGTGTCGTATAGATCTTTAAATAGTTGACAGTGTGCGTCAGTATGTGATGAACTCTTTCTGTTGCTCTGGTTGCTCTTTCCCTCTCTCTGTCTCCTCGGCTCTCTCTTTGCCTCTGTCTATCGCATATGCTTCTTTTGCTGCATGGCATTTGTCAGGTATAGTACAAAGCATCCAATGAGGAATATCAACACTGAGGCATATCCTTCTAAACTTACAAATTTCATTCGTTCCTCTCTCTCTCTCTCTCTCTCTCTCTCTCTCTTTCTTTTCTTCTGTTTCTTTTTCTCTATCTTTCCTTTTCTTTCTCTTCAGCTCGCTCGCTCACTCCTTCTCTCTATATATCTATGAAGATCTCTTCTTGCTTTTCTGTGTATGTGCATATGCTGTGCATTATCTGTACACATTTGCGTTTCTGTATGTGATTATGTATATGAATAGTATGTGCGTGCGTATGTATGTGTGTGTGTATATGCGTATGTGTGTCTGTATGTCTGTCAAAGTCTCTTTCTCTCTCTCTCTCTCTCTCTCTCTCTCTCTTTCTCTCTCTCTCTCTCTGGGGGCATGTGTGTGTGTATGTATGTGTGTGTGTGTGTATGTATGTGTATGTGTGTATGTGTGTGTGTGTGTGTGTCATCGCATGGATGTACTCCTTGACGTTTGTTGGCATGTTCTCCTCCGTCACTGTTCACTTATACCCGACGATTATGACTGCCTGCCCCGAGAACACCAGCTGCTGCCGATCCCCTCGCATTTGTTTCTTTTTCCATCTTTGTTGCAAATGGTGAAGAAATTGCATCTCTGTCTCTTCATCTTCTTTTTATCCTTCATACCTCGAAAGTACATCTTCCCCCCGCATTCCTTTGCACACAGAAGCACATGTGGTAGTCTGTGCATACCTCTTCTCAGTGCCTTCCTGCCTTTCTTCCTTTCAATCTCTTTTGAACTGGTTACACGTCTCGTCGTCTTCATAATGTCTGCTGAGATCACAAAGGAATGCTCATTCTTCTTCTCTTTCTCAAACGAAATCGAAGGACACAGTAGTGCAAAGTTCAGCTCATCTGTCTGAGGACTTTCTCGTCACCGGTTTTCACGCCGACTCAGAACTTTACACAAAAATCTCACTAAAAAAACCAGTGTCAAAGTATACGTATATAGAAATATATTAGAATTAGAATTAAGTAGATCGATGTGATTACAATGCATTACTATCATTACATTCTGTATCCAGTTCAAAAAAAATATTTTAAAAAATGAAGTATATATAAAAATGATCATCAATAGACTTTATCAATGATTCAGTTTTTTTTTTTTGAATCAAATCCTTCTTCATCATTGAAGCTTTTGATTTGAAGTGTTGATTAAGACAGTATAGCGTGGCATCTTAGAAAATCATATTTTTTTTCTACCTAACGTTAGAAGTATCCAGCTAGCTCTGAATATGGATAACGATGGCGCATCATAGTCATAGTTAATCAAATCCTTAGGTTGTTAATTTTTTTTTTGTCCACATTTTTTTAAAATACATTTTTTGTTGAAAACAAAAAAAGAAAAAAAGTTTCTTTCATACATTTGTTTTTCTCAAGGGTTGCTGGAGTGTAGCTTAAATTTCCAAAAATCTAGTATCCGTTTGATTCAGCCTAATTTAGCCTATGATTCAATCTACATTGTAACAATTAAAACATATTATACATCGTGAAATTTGTTTTCAGTGGGTGTAAAATATTGTAAAACAACTTACTGGTCCGGTCTTGCTATCTTTAGAATACTTTAGAACTATTATTGTTCATAATTTTTTATAATATGGTTGTCCACGCTAGTTCACACCTGTTTTCATACTGCTATATATGTATTATATACTATGTGTGCACAAAGATTTGCAAAAATGACGCTGGAATTGCAGCTCAGTGGATGACATAATATGATATAACAAACTAAGTTGCTCTTCCCGTGATGGCCGGACATGGTGCATTTGGTACACTTTAGCTGATGCTCTCACAAACCCGAACAGCGCGTCCGCGCGCGCCACAGCCCTCAAGGCCGGGGCGCGTCCGCACTTAATTGTTCTTCATCGCAATCGATTGAGACGGATCGACATACATGCATCGATCGTGCAGACATGTGTCAATCCGAAAGCGCGTGTCTGCAGAAGATCAGTCGATCCGACTCTTTCCATGAGTACCCAAACGGGACTGACACAATTAAGAGAATTTCTTTTTGCCAACTTGAATTCGATCAGGTTTAATTATATACGTGTTCAGACTCCATCCGGAAAAATATCTTCATCCATTCTGTATGGTTACTTTTACCGAACTCCACGTACAGCCACAGTCGATTAATCAACTAAAGCAGTAACTGAGAGGATCAAGCAAAGAAACGAAGATGAAGCTGTTCTCAGTTTTGGCTCTAGTCACGGGAAGCTTCCAGGCAAATGACTATATATATACATGAAACTGAACTGTTGCATTCTCGGATGCGCATGCATGACATTGTCAGCTGTATGTATATAGTACCCATATAAATGTTTCCTCATGCAATCTCTCTGAGATTTAATGCAGGAAGCATGCAATCACATGGTAGATTGATTTATATGCGAAGTTTCCTTCCATCTTTACACTTGGCTTTCTCCCGGCCGGAGTGTCCTTGCTTTTACCCTTGTCGATATCATCCTTCTTCAAGTTTCGGTTTCTGTCGTTTTCCCTTCCAACTGGATTTAATTTATTCGTGCAGCTCACTTTTTTGAGTCAAAAAATACTGTTATATATCCGTTTCAATGCAAATCAGCTTGCGCACAAGCATATGAGGTTTGTGGATTCATGCATACCAGGACATGCATGCATCTCTTGTTTGCCCTCCTACATGAGATGTTCAAATGCGGACCAAATAGAATATTGTATCGATGGTGTGTAAGCTTCTCGACGTATCTCTTTGACTGTTAAGATGCCTTTCAGACTCATTCACGAGATAAGCGATCGTTTGCCCTTCCTCCCCCCCTTCTCTGAGTATCTGCAGGCCCCTCGCGGGGTTTCTGCCTCCTCACTGACTCCTCTACGGTCAACGACCACTCTCAGGGGGGCATCTCCCGCTGGCATCTCTGCACTAAAGAAGAAATCAGAGGAGGAGGGGGAGGACACCACCGGGTGGTACACCGACGAAGAGCCCTTTTACCCGTGCTATGAGGCTTCTATGAAGATTTTGGAGCTCTTCTTCCACATCTACGACATCGTAGCTGTCACCTGGGACCCAGAGGAGCTAAAAGAGCTGGAGGAGCACGAAGGGTTCAAGAAATCTTATATGAAGGCTCAATGGGCAATTGCGGACAAAATCGCAGGTGTGATGGACGCGGAACTAGCTTGGGGGTGTATGGATTACTTCAAGGAGCTGTCTATAGACAAGAAATGCACAGAGATTTTCTCCTCACCAATTCAATTGCCTGAGGAGGAATATGTCGACAAAAAGAGGGACGAGAAAATGAAGGCACGATGCAAACAGCTGGGAAACAAAAGTGAAATGAACAGCCACGTCACCTCCGCGCTGGTCAGTCAGTCCGCAGACCTTCCGTCTGCCTGTTTGTCTGTCTATATGTCTGCCGGTCTGTCTTCTGAAAGGTAGGAAGAGAAAAGGAAAGAAGAGACGATATAGTCTGTCTGTCTGTCTGTCTGTTTGTCTGTCTGTCTGCTCAGAAAAAAAAAAAGTCATAGTTGTTGCTGCTGCTGCTGCTGCTTCGTTTAAATGAAAGGAGAAGAAAGAAATGAACACGTTTGGAAGGAGAGAATATGGAAGTACAAAAGTGTAAGCCTGCACTGGGCAAGGAAGGGCCGCACGGTACGCTCAAGGCCTGGAGCTCTGGTACTCTTCCACTGAGAGAGCGCTCCAAAAGAAAAAAGAAAACAGAAAAGAATGAAGAAAAAGAAAAAGGAAAAGAAAAGACGATATAGTCGCTCTGTACAGAAAAGAAGGGAGAAAAAGAAACAGATAGTCTGTCTGTCTGTCTGTCTGTCTGTTAACTTGACTAGATGTTTGCACATCTGAAGAGAAAAGGGAAGAAAAGATGATAGAGTCTGTCTGTCTGTCTGAGAAAACATCAAGAAACCATACACTCTTTCTGTCTGCCTCTTGCGCGCTCTCCCTGTTTCTTTCTCTTTCTTTCTGTCCTGTTTATTGCAGGTGAAAGACTTTCTCTTTCTTTCTGTCCTGTCTGTTGCAGGTGAAAGACTTTCTCTTTCTTTCTGTCCTGTCTGTTGCAGGTGAAAGACCTGGACTTCTTTCTTTCTGTCTTGTCTGTAGCAGGTGAAAGACCTGGACTTCTCTTTCTTTCTGTCCTGTCTGTAGCAGGTGAAAGACCTGGACTTCTCTTTCTTTCTATCCTGTCTGTAGCAGGTGAAAGACCTGGACTTCTCTTTCTTTCTGTCCTGTCTGTTGCAAGTGAAAGACCTGGACTTCAACCAGCTGCCTCTGCAATCCCCCAAGCTGGCGGTCGACTTGATAAACCCAGAAATCTCCATGAACGCAGACACCGGGCCAACCTGGGACTCCCTTTTGGAAATGGCAGAAAAGGGCGAGCCCCCCTCGTGCCCCAGAGACCCTGTCAGGTCAGTCGGAAAACAATGGAGGGCCGCATGTATATATGCAAACATAGTAGCACAATAATATGATACCTGTATACACACAGACGTAGACATATGCATTTTCTTATGCACGCACACACACGCGTGTCTAAGCACGTCCCGTTGACGGGTCTCTGTGTCGCTCAATCCGTGTCCACATTTCTCCACCAAGAGTATAGATCCCCGTGCCATAAGGTCGTTTGACATGTGTAAAGTCTTTATGATTTTCTTATGTAAGCCCGTGCATCCTTTCGTGTATGTGTACACGTGTGTGTTATATACAGCAGATTTGGGGAAGACTGTGAAGTATGGGGGTAAATGTGTCAATGTTCGCATAAGAGTTTATGAATGTTATTTTATGCGTACGTATGCATGTATGTGTATATGTGTATATGTATATGAGAGAGAATACGCTCTGGATCCATTTTGCAGGTCCAAGTTGATGGAAAAGAACGAGAAGAAGGGCGTAGGACTGGTTCGCACTCTTAGCGACGAGTGGAAACAGTTTGACTACGTCTACGGGGGTGAATACGCCGACTTCGCACAGGTCGAAGAGCAGGTGATCCACTCTCCTGCCGCACTTCTGCAGAAGGGAGTGGGTCCCGGAATGTTTGACGGGTTCTTCAAGGGCCTTAACGTCGCGAAGTACGCGGCTCTTGGGTTGATTGTGGGTGGAGTTATGCTATTTATCTGTGGGGGAGTGGTGGTGAAGGTTGTGGCGTATGTTGTTGCAACAATCGGTGTGACGATCGGCATTGCCGCTCTGGTAGCGCTCATCAAGGTGGCGTCTGCAATGACGAAACGTTAATTTCTTTCTTTCTTTCTTTCTTTTTTTCTTCCTTCCTTCCTTTCTTGGTGTATTTACTTGCATTTCTTCCCCGCAAAATGTTTATAGAATTTAAAAAATCTCCCGGGTCGATCTGAATAGAGAGACTATTCTTTCTTTCGGAGGCCGCTGAGGTTTCTAACCCGATGGGGAAGAGAAATAGACACACAGTGAATTGAGGATTCTCTCTCGGGAGAACAGGGCGGAATGCAACTTGAAGCAGGAATGCAAGCAATCAACGAGAGAGGCAATCGGATCCTCTCAATGACACTCTATCAGTTCCTTTCCCTTTTTTTTGCCCGCCTGCACAAAAGACCAAAGAAAGAAGGGATGTAAAGAATGCAGAAAGGAGCCCAGGGACAAGCAAAGAAACGTGCAGACGAATAAAAAAAGAAGAATGAAGGAAGAAGGCAAGATGGATAAATAGAAAGAAAGAAAGAAAGAAAGAAAAAAAGAAAAGAAGGGAAAGGCAGAAAGACAAAAACCCAGAACAATCACTCAATCAATGGGGGTAGGAGGCCCGAAACATGCAGAGTCACTTGATTGACCTCTCATACTGAGACAAAATGATGAGTGATAGCATTGCACCAGAGCGTCGATGTGACAAGACGTTAGCCTCTGCTTCGTTCTACAAGAAAAGATCTGGAAAGAAAAGAAAGAAGGTGCATTGGAGTCAAAAGAAAAGTTTAAATGAATGTGTATAGGACTAACAGCAGGCAGGCACCGTCGATCGTTCCTCTACTGAGGGATCAGCGAAGAGAAACTCAAAATTCAAAACAGACGGTCTAAAGACATGCAAATAAGCAGGCAGACAGACCAACAGATGTCAACCGACAAGAATCATCATCATCTGTAAACACACTGTTCTGCAAGCAGAGAAAGCTTCCGCTCACGGACAGGAAAGCGATGGGCCTGGGCACTAGGGCCGCTTTGTTTCTAAATCGATCGTTCAAAGTTAGGAGTCTCCATGCAAAAAGCATATGGGGGAGAAACGCGAGACGGACGACCCCATGAGGCCCAGGCTACGGGGCTCGGATAGTACCCCTCACGTGAGCGCGGGAGGCGGTGGGAGGTGATGGGCTCGAGCCTGCACTGGTATGGGGAGGCGCGCGGGGCGCTCGTGCTCATGCGGTTCACAAGCGGGTCTGCGAGCGGGGTGCATGCTACGTATGGCGTCTCCGTTCTTCTCCCTTTTTCTCTCTTTTTTGAATTTCTTTATCATGCTACTACTCATAATTTCACTCCCCTGGAAAACAAGTCGTGCCTCAGGGATGAACCGACCGAACTGACTGAACTGACTGAACTGACCGAACTGCAGGAACTGTACTGAGAGAGAAACCTTTGCTTGTACGTCTTCGGTAAAAAAGATAGGGAATCAAAGGAGATTGGGAGTTCTGATCTTTTTCTCTCTCTGTCTCCTTCCGTTCCACCTCGGATAATTTTTTTTAGAGGTCATCTGACAGACCTCTAACTGACACGAACTGACAGAGGGAATCTCACTGGCCCGTGACCCTTGGGGGAAAAGACACAGAAACAGAGTAGTCCGTCTCCATCCTTTCTGTTCCCCCTGAGGTACTTGTTCCTTCCCTTTCCTTCTTGTTTCTTCTCTGGCGACTCCATGGATTCTGACGGCCCCGTCACAAAGACGTTTATCCAGGAGGCGCTTCGGAATGCGACACCAGAGATGCGGAGGAGCTTCTATTCCCGGGAGGAGGGAGAAAGGATGGAGGTAAGGATAGGCGGACTGTCCGAACAGATAGACAGACTAAGAATTGAGCTGCGAGGAGGGAGAGAGAGCAGGGCGAGAATCATTGAGGGAATAGATTTCGTTCGGTTTGAGGGAAGAGTCCCCCCCCCCGAAGTAAAAAAGAAGATTGACCAGCAGTAGCTTACGGATCCAAACTCTCCCCTGAGTAGATTCCTCAGGAACATTCACGGAAATGAAGTCTTGGCAGGGGCGGGGGCAGAGACGGATGGGCAGCTGCCTGTCTTCGAAATGAGCTCTGTGGTTGGCTTCATTTCTTTTCAGGGAGGGGACATTCTTTTCTTCTCCTCAGAATGGGCGGTGAACGTTTTCTCCGGTGATGACTGCGGGGTTTACCCGCTCTTCAGTACGATCTCGGAGTTCTCGCTCGATGACCCTCATCTCTCTGTGCACTTCTCTATCCGGCCGGGGGCTAGTACTGCAAGTAAGTTCCTGCCTGCCTTGGTGAGTTTGAGGCATTTTGACAGATGGAGATAGGCTATATCTCTCACCCCAGCAGAGGCATCGAACGCGCGTTCACCCCCCTTCTGCCTGCAGGTTTCGACGGGGCAGAGACCCCCCACCCATGCCCAGAGATCCCTCGTGCAGGGCTTTTCCCCAGGAAGGGGGAAAGGGGATGGGAGGACAGAGACTGGGGGGAGGGGAGACAGACGGACGACCCCCCCCTTCAGCCAAGGGGGTGGGGCTTATGGACAGGGGAGATTCGAGGACCAGATGAGGGGGACTCTGGAACGGGGGCGGGGGAACCCGAGCCCCCCTCTCCCTCCCTCTAATCGCTTCGGGCACGCTCCTCCCCCTGTAATCGACGGGGTCGGGAGGGGCATCGGGGGGGCCAGGTTGCATGTGGGAGGGAACAGGGACTTCGCGCTGACTCACCGGGGGGGAGCCACCCGGAATATAAATTCGGCCTCCAGGGAAAGGGAGAGGGAAGAGGGGAGAAACAAAGGTGGGGACAGCAGCAGAAGGAGAGTTGTGACGGACGGAACGGAAGGAACCGGAGGGGATATGGAGAGTGATAGGGATATGGAGAGGATGCAGCAGAGGGAGAGCAGACCTAACCCCGAGGGACAAGGATAGATGGGATCAAACGGGCCCCCTACCGGAGTCGGGGAGCCTCTGCTAGCCTTTCCCCAGCCCTCTCTCTTACACTCACTCCCTTGCTCCAACCTCTCTCCCTTCCTTCAGATCCCCCAGCAGATGTGGCCTCACTACCACCCCCAGTTTCCCCTGCCCCCATTCCTCTGCCCACCTGCGGGAGTGGGGGGTCAGGTTCCGGGAAATGTGCCGGTAGCTCCTCCGGGGATGGGGGGTCGGATTCCGGGGGTCTTGCCGGTGGTTCCTCCGGGGATGGGGGGTCAGTTGGATAGGGGACATGAGAGAGAGGAAGAACGGTCTGCTCGGCCTGTGGGAGGCAATTAGCCTTCCTTACAGGATCCGGCTATACTCCAGGTCGGACGGGGGGGAGGCCTTCCTCATCCAGCCGGCGGCCTGGGGGGGGGGCTAAGGGGGGGGAAAGGGAATGGGGGAACGGGTAGGAAGAAAAAGAAAAAGGGGAAGGGAGGTACTGGTGATGTGGAGATGGAGGATGCAGATAGGCAGGCTCGACCTCGAGCCCGGGATAGGGACATCAAAGCAGAGAGACAGAGAGCAGAAGGAGGAAAAAAGGAAAGGGGGAAGGGGGGTGCTGGTGACGTGGTGATGGAGGATGCAGAGCAGGCTTGACCTCGAGCCCGGGATACAGACATCAAGGCAGAGAGAGAGAGAGCAGAAGGAGGGAAAAAGGAAAGAGAGGAGGAAGAGGAGAGACGAGTGCAAAGGAAGGAGGAGCAAAGAGAATCAGAGATAAATATTATTATGAGATAGACAGGAGTAGAGAGGGAGGCGGCAAGGCAGGCCCTAGCTGAGGGGGGGGACCTGGTGGAGGCGATACTTAGCCTCATGAATGAGCAGACAGAGACACAGCAGATGCAGAAAGAACCTCCGAGAGGGAGACAACGGAGAAGGGAGGGAAAGGGATGGGACATCTTCCCTGGGGATTTCAGCGAGAGCACGGCAGCCGGGAAGGAAGCCTCATCTGTCCCCGTCACTCCTCGGGAGAAGCAACAGCAGCAACCTGTTTCCCCAGCCCCCCTCTCCCCTCACCCTGCGACTCCCGTGACAGTTCCACCCCAGCCTCCAACTGTCGTGCGTCTCCCTCCCCCAAGCAAGACAAATTTTCGGACGGTACCCCCCACGGCTGTCCTGAGAAAAAGGCTGAAGGCTGCCCTGGGATCCATCATCCCCCCCATTAAGGGAAAAAGCAGGAGAGAGGGGGGTTTGACTCTGGGACAGAGGGGGGTGATAGGACAGAAAAGCGAGGGGGGGGGTCAAAAAAGGAAAATCAGAGTCGCAAGGGTTGGAGCGGCCCCTTCTTTGACTCTAGGAAGTGAGTCACTTTACTCTGTCTCTGCCAGGAGGCTTGTGCCTTCAAAAGTGGACTTTTGCCCTCAAGTCGGATTTTTAAAAACATGATTCATACTATAAAAGTTTTTCTTGTATCTTGACCTAGATCTTGACTGATCCTGAATGGTTAAAACTATACTAAACTATAAGAGATTTAATATTCAGAAAAGTTTTTTTTATGTCTAAAAAAAATTTAAAACAAAAATGTATAGAGTTAAAACCTGTGGTATGTTATAGAAAAATAATGGTCAAATGAAATTTCTCCGAGTTTGAGTCATTCAGTTGATCTAAAACCTAATTAAAAGGTACTGAGATTCTTAGGTTTTTTTTTGTTATTTCATGATTATCCTTTCTAAGGTTTATTTACCGTTACTTATAGCCAACACAATTAATATGTGCAATAAAAATCTACGATCGATCAACCAATAAGAAAAAAAAAAAAACAATCAAAGGAAATCGAAAGAAAACACCAGACACTTACAGAAGCGGTGAGACTAAAGAAAGTCTAAAGAAAGCGCACGAAACCATAAGCCAATCCGCAAAGTGTACCTAAGGATGTGTATGGTGCCGGGCAAGTTGCACATACATTGCATGGGAGGAGGGCGCGCGCGCGGCGCGCATTAATGCATTGTCAGGCCCCCGGCCCGCAGGGCGCTGTGCACGCGATTTTGGCCCCAGCTGCATACATGACCTGTGGCGGGGCATGCCGGGGCCTTCGATGGCCGGAAAAGCCGATTTTGCTCAAATTAATTCAACAAATGAGAAATCAGCTTTCTTTATATATATGGCATCCCAGCTGTATCCAGCTGCTGGAAAAAGAGTACTTCATCAACAGCGTGTGAGTCATTTCAATGATTTGGTTCCATGCTGAGCGCTCCCAGAGAGCTTCTGGGTGGGTGAGGAGCACTTTGGTTCGGAAATTGAGGCTTGGACTGACGGGCTCGAGGACCAGGCTCAAGGAGATCATGGAAATGCTGTCCACGTACGTGCGGGAGGTCAACCTGAGCAACACCGGGAGAAAGGGGGCTAGGAGGCCTCTATCAACTGAGATTCAACTCAGGCAAGTCCATTTGGTAGGGAAAGATAGCTCTTGATGAGAGGAATCACGACAATGGTTTTGTATCATACATACATATGAATAATTTCAACCCATGCATGACAGGCCGACACATGCCGACACAGCGTCCCCTGGGTCATCTAAGGAAGCAAGAATCAAGCTTTGGGGTTCCAAAGAAGCAAGTTATTAATTACTGGAAGCCTGTTTTCTTATATGGTCTGTGTGACGATTTCGAAATTTTTACCGAGGAAGGGCCGATCTCGGTAAAAATGGGTCTGTCCATATTTTGACCCAGATCAGCCCCTTCCTGGTAGAATTTTCGAAATTATACCAGAGACAGGCTAACTTGGCAGGCATCCAGAGTTTCTGTGTTCACTTCTCATGCACTTTATGTTCTGTTCCTTGCCTCCTCAGTCTGTCCAGGAGACCCATGATGTGGGATCTCTCTTTGGTCGATCTGATTCTCATGCAGATACTTGCATGTGATGTTGCGTGCAGGTACGTCTTCAATTATGCTTCAAGTACTTGGACAATCGTAGGAGCCTCGAGCAGAAGTCCAGCGATGGTCAGTCTTGCTTCAGTGAGTCTTGGTTGAATTCCTTGATCTTAGTCAGTCGTGGGTAAAAATGTAGGTGGGTCTGGGGGGGGGCGCATTTTTACTGAAAAGGCCCCTGCTCGGTAAAAATGCACCCCCCCTACTCCCACTTTAAAATTTTTCTGTATCTAATGTGTGTCAAGAAGTTGTTTTCTATCCTTTTCTCTGCTGCTTTGTATGCACCACCCCCCCCAGCCCCCTGAATTTTTACCGAGAAGGGGCTGTTGTTAGTAAAAATGCGCCCCCCCTCAGACCCCCCTGCATTTTTACCCAGATCACGTACTTTCCTCTGCTTTTATACCCCTGCTCTCCTTTCTTTTTATTGCAGTCCACCCTGTTTGACAGTGTTGTTTCTATGTCGTGGTGGTGTTCTCTACCACTGCTAAGTAGAGGTCTGAACTGTCAGAAAGGAACCTCTCTTGTCCGAGCCTCAGCATCCCTATATCTG